>CM060562.1:7941585-8229085 GCA_030625065.1 Alectoris magna
GATTCTTTTCAGACAGTCAAAGGACTGGGGGAGAAGAATAAGAATTAGGGTTTTGAAAAATAAAGTCTGCAATTTTTCACCTGCAGTTTTGTACTCGTGGTCAACCTAAAGTCAGCAGGAGGGCGGGGGGAAGAGAAGGAAAGAGAAGAATTAAAATCTTGGTGCGAGCGATAGATTGCAGACATTGCTTTTTTTATTCAGCCTGTAGTGGGGAGGTAAATCTCTGCCTTCTGTCTTTTCCACCCCAAGCTGGTGAGAGCTCCAAAGCCATGGACACGAGATGGGCGATGCTGTGGTATGGGCTGAGGTTGTGTGACGGTGCCATGCAGGTGCTTGTCCCCAGCCTGTCCTCATGGGCTGTGGGTCGGAGCTGGTACCTCCCTGCTCCTGGTTTTGGAGAGGGTGAAGCCCCGTGTGGGACTGCAGCCTCATGCAGCTGGGAGAGGGACTGGCTGAGCGTGAAGTGAGGAGTGTGCTTTTTTGGGGGGGAGTTTTGCATGAGAAATGCTGCTGTAAGCATGGATTTAGGAGCACTAATTGCAGCTGACGTGTTGTGTCGTAATTTGTTCTTTTGGTGTTGTACGGTGCTTGGATTTCTCCACCCTTTGCTAGAGAGCCCTTTTTTGGCTGCATAAGCAGAAAATGGCAGATTCAGAAATTAGCTGTTTCCCTAATGAATTCAGAGAAACTCATGTGGAAACACCAGCTCTTAAGGCTCATTTTTCATTAATGTGGAGGGAACTGGAGCTCTGACCATATAAAGGTAAAAGCAGGTGTTTCTCTGGGGCTATATTTGGCTTCTGCGGGGTTACGCTGCGGAAAACATCTCAGGATCATTCTGTATTTAGTGCGTTATCAAAGCTTTACATTATAAGTCCGTTGCCTTTCAGAAATGAGAAAACAAACTGTGACGTGTATTGGAGGGGTCAGGTCCTGGTAGTAGCAAAGCCTTGTGTTTGCTGTAACATGTTCCCTTTATTTCTCCCACTTTCTCTCATTATCTTATTTGTTATGTTGAACTGAATGAGCATGTAACCTCTAAGGCTGTGGAGCAGATCATTAGGAGTTACTGATTAACACCATGTTTCAGTAGCAGATCCCGAGTTCTTCTTTTTACAAACTGAAGGGGTCTGGCTTTATGATTTTTTAATTAGAGTGTAAATATTGCAGCCTCATAAACTGCTTGATTTATAGATGACAGCAAAATTTGCACTTTGGGTGAGGACACGCGAGACTTCAGATCTGCAGCTTCAGTGTCCTGGTTTGCCTGCAGAACCATCTTTGAAATTCATCATAATCATTATCATTATCCCGCTGGTAATGCTGTGTTGTTTCTTTACACTACCAGGACCACTGAAATTCCTTTTCTTTTTTTTCTTTTAAGCAAAAGGACTCTTCTCAGACTGTACATTTTAACTGATGAAGTCAGTGACAAAAGTTGGAGTGATGTTAGTGTCACTGTCAGCCAACAAGGTGAGCTTAAAAATTGATGTTCATTATGAGGATTGCAGAGAAGCTGGGCTAAATTCATCGCTGAGCATCATTGTAAATGTCAGAGGGATGAGAGAGATGGTAAATCAGGATTGACAAAGATCTGAGGTGCTGGTGGATAACAGAAGGGTATTTCTGGTATCCTTAAGATGAAGTGTTATCAGGTTTTCAAGGATAGAGACTGTTTCATCTGAAAGAAGAAATGCCCTGCTTCTTCTCAAGCAGTCTGCTGAGCTTACCTCCCGCAGGCAGCACAAGTTAGGAGATTAACAGGTAGAGGGAGTGCTGTTAAACAGAACAGTTCAGTTGGGAGGGACCTTCAAAGACCATTGAGTCCAGCTGACTGTCCCCTTCAGGGCTAATCAAAAGTGCAGATTATTACTGAGGACATCGTCTCTTGAGCACTGGCAGGTACTTCAAGCACCTCGATGGGGTTCCTGTTCTGGTGTTTGAAACCCACGAAACCCTCATGGGAAACAAATTGTTCCTCATGTCCAGCCTGAACCTTCACTGGCACAGCTCTGTGCCCTTTAGTCATCATCTGTCATCTGCTACCAGGAGAAAACCACAGCATCTCCCTCTCCACTTCCATTCCTCAGGGTGGAGGCTGGAATTAACTGGACTTGAACTAATATTAATAACAAACAGAGCACCAAAAATCCTCCATCGAATTTGTCCATCAGAATCTTGGACTTATCTCGAGTGTCACAGGGGTCTGAACAACGAAGTGTCCTTGGAACTCACAAAGACTTTGCAAGCACCAGACTGCTTTTTCCCTGTGGCTTCTTGTTGCTCAGTCTCCTCTTCCAATCTGCTTCTGCAGTTTGCTGTCAAAGAAATAAGCCTACGTTGGGACTCACCTCTCTGCCAGAGCTGTGCTTGTTCTACAATAGTAGATCAGTACTTTGTGGCTCTACAGTAGCCACCTGCGTTAGTTGCCAAGGTCCGAAACACTCAAGTTTGGTCAGGCTTTTTGTTCTTCATGTTTTGTTTTCTAATATCAAAACCAAATATCAAACTTGATGCCAACGCCAATTGCATTCATGCTTACAGATTACGGCACCAGGCTTGTGCTGGTAAATGTTTTTGCACGTGGTTAAATCTGTGCATTTAATTGCCCAGGGAATAAAATCAGAAGGGGAATGCAGGAAGATCATAACTTGAACTGAACTGGTTGTTGTGGGTTGTTTTTTTTTGTTCCTGTTTAATTTTGAACCTGTTCGACCCCCGTGAGTTCAAAAGTTCACCTCAGTCTTGACCATTATTGAGCTTGGATACTGTTTAGGAGAAACTGTGACTCCAAGTACAGCAAAGGGTCAGAGGACAATAAATCCAATAGAATAAATAAAGTGATAAATGAAGCAGGCCGAGAGAAGGAAAGTGAAAAAATAACACATATTGGGTGAGTTCATGGATTCTATAATGTTGAAAGGTGTTTTGCCACTGACAACGCTGAGGCTGGAATTTCTTTCGTAACACCTGGTCCAAATACCCTGAAATTCAACCAGGATATTTCTATTACTCGCAGTACTGCTGTGTCACTTATAATGAGCTTTAGTTTGTATCTGTAATGCATGCTGTAGTTCACAATAACCCTTGGCTGCAACATCTAGCAGCTCAGTCTTTCTGGGATTGAAAAAAAAAGATGAAAAAAAAAGTGAAATTACAGAGAAGACTGGTTTCTCCTCTTTCTGTATCTCCCCAGAGGCTTCAGAGCCTTAAATGCAGTTATCTTTGCAACCCAGTTTCTTTGTGACCCATTTTTTTTTTGTGTGTGTTTATCGAACTCCTCTGTGTTACAAAGGAAGCTGGCATCGAAAATTCCACTATAGTGAGAAAGGGCTGAGAACGTTTCAATACATGCATGTGCTCCCTGCCTTCAGCTTCTTGAGCAGAAGTCCTTGTAGTGGAAAAGAATGTCAATTCGGAACGTCCTAAAGGTGAATCTGAACGTGCTTTGCAAGGACATCATTGCATTTTTCCTGTGCTTCCAGTGAGGGAAGCAGTTGGACTCAATGACCTTGCTTTCTAAAGCCTGGAGTTACATCAGAAAAGTGCAAAAGTTACACAGGGCTAAAGCAGCAGCAGGCACATGTGACCTGATTTATCTCTACGGCCTGCGAAGGGGCAGTGCATATTAGTAAAAAATACAGGTTTGTCTGATAGGTTACGCAGCACTTCCATCTCTCTTGACTTGAGATGTGAGGTCTTCACAGAATCACAGAATCACAGAATCGTAGGGGTTGGAAGGGACCTCCAGAGATCATTGAGTCCAACCCCCCTGCCAAAGCAGGTTCCCTACACGAGGTCGCACAGGTAGGCATCCAGGCAGGTCTTGAATATCTCCAGAGAAAGAGACTCCACAACCCCCCTGGGCTGCCTGTTCCAGTGCTCCGTCACCCTCACCGTAAAGAAGTCTTATATTCATTATTAATATTTTGGTATTCCTGAATACGGCACAGTTTAAATTGTCACAAATTCATCCCTTCTTAGCATGTTAGAGGGTTGGGTTGTTGTTTTGTTTTGTTTTTTTTCTCTCCTTTTTCTTGCTGTAATCAGACAGGGAAGATTCCTGCTTTAATTCTGCTGAATTTACCGTACTGGAAATTCTCCACTTTTTTTCAAATGTAAAAACATGAAATGAACAGGAACATACCAAATACTTTGCAATACATAAATAAATAAATACAATAAAACAAAGAAACACAAAACCTAAAAAGATTAAATCGGAGTTTCGAGTTTAAACATTTACTTCCAGACATGCCATGTTTAAAAGTTAAGATAATCTCTCTGAGTTCCTGGAGTAGCGTTTCTAACCTACCAGAGACCACACTCAATGGACTGTAAGTACTTGGAAACTGGAGGAAGCACTCCAACCATTGCAGAAAGACAGAGATCTTAAAGAAGGGGAGAAGTCTTTGAAATGCTGCTCTCACTTCAGGTCTGGGTATTCAAGCTCAAAGACGCTTCTTGTCAGGAAACTAAAAGTGAAAAGAAGAGAAAATCCAAACCCTGCTGAGGAAGAAAAAATCAGAGAACTTGCCTTAGTGATGATTTATCTGATAACAGAAATTCTCCTACCCCAGTCATTCATGGTTTATTTCCTTGGCATGAAACATTTAAGAGAAATCCAGCGAGCGCCAGTCATTTCACTATTGCAAAAGCCAAATCTTTCATTTAGATTTCAGAGACAATTTTTCCATTTACTTTTCTGCCACTCAAGCAAAGAGAAGAAATCATAAGCTCATTCATACCAGTTCACCTCATCAATTAGAAGGGAAACAGGAGTTGCTTCCAGACGAAGTGGAGATGCAGCAGAGGAAAAATATGCTGGAAAATCAAAGTAGATTACCTCTAATAACTTTCAGTCAGAGAACTAAGCTTGGACTGCTCACGTTGAGGCATCCCTAAACTTTGGGAAAGTTGAGATTTGGAGCTGCCTGTTGTAAGAGGGTCATCGGGGGAACTGGAGAATTGTACTTAATTAAAGAAGTGCATGTGGAGAATGGAGAAAGCAGTTTGTCTTGCTTAAGAAGAAACAAAATCATGAATTAATATATTTTAAGCAAAATTTGAAAGACAGAAACCCAAACCCAAATGTTAAGCTTCTGTTTGCTGCCAAGAGTGCTGTTTGATACTGCACAATTAGTCCGAGTAACAAAATTATGGCTGATGAATACTTTGTGTTGACACAGGCGAGTTAAATGCAGAACATTGTTTGGTTTTGTTTTTGTCTTAACACCACCTTTGGCAGCTGAAAAATTGCACAGATTTAAAATGAAACCTTAATGGAACAAAAAGAAAAACTGTACAGTTTCCAAAGTCTCTGTTGGGAAAGTTTTTCACATTTGATGCATCAATTCCCAAAGTAAGGTAATTGGAGAAAATTGTGGTGTAATCCTCAATAGAAACATATGTTTCTTATGCAGCAGAGAAAAGTGTTGTCTGAAGCATTCTGTTCAGGAGACAAATGTTTCCCTACTTCATATTGAAGTTTTTGGATGAGTAGTTAGCCAACTTGCTCTTCCCGGTGGAAGAAGGTGAGGCCATGCCCACTGCAAAGCATTCACCTCCAGACAGGAGGAGGCAGGGCTGCAGCACTCTAGTAGAGGCTTTGTAGCTGTCTGCTTGCGAGACCCACAGCCACAGAGGCAGCTGGTGATGTGGCTGTGGCTCCCTGTTTAAGGACCATGAGTGGTCATGAGTGTTGCTTCTTTTCTTTGTGCCCACTAGGAATGAGTGAAAGGTGATGCTAGGGATGATTGAGTGGAAGGAAGGGAATCCCTTCTGAAGAGAAACATGAAGTTTCATAGCATCAAAGGGCAGACTATCTCTGCCATAACTTGAAACCGTAGATCTGAGACACATGGATTTCATCTGTGCTGGATGTGAAACAAAAGCATAAGGTAGTACTGAATATGATGCTGATTTTCTTTCTTCTTGTTTTCCCTTATTCTTCCATTTCTTCTGGGAAAAGATGTGCCGGATGCCCATTACTCATCTAAGCCAATTTTTAGTCAACCTATATCCCAAAATTTAAGAGAGGTTTTAAAATGTATATATTGTGAAATATTCCAGTAAGTAATCCATTTTAGAGGCAACCACTTTCACGTAAGTTAGAAGAATAACTAACTACTCATTGTCAGCCTGGAAGGATGTACCACGTTCTTTCCAGGATGCTTTAAACATTTGCATTAAGGATTTGGATAGTGAAATGGATATTAAACTTAGTAAATTTGCAAATGATACCAAACTGGGGAAGTCTGCAGGCAGGTTGCTGGATGAGATCAGAATTCAGAATTGTCTTTATAAATGGTAGGAATGGCTTGAAGCAGAAAGAGTCTCACTCAGTGAGACCAAATGCCAAGCTCTGACCGTGGGTGGAATTGCATGTCTTGGCACATACAAGTCAGGGAATGCGTTTTTTACAGGGAAGAATCTGAAAGGACTTCAGCAGATGGGAAGCTGAACATACTTTGGGAGGGAAAAGCAAATATATTGAGGACGGGGAAGATGTCATGCATCTGGGATGGCAAAGAACATTCATCTCTTTTATGAAGCATTGGTGAGACTTCATCTGTGGTGGTATGCTCTCTGTTGGGTGCAGTGAGGAGAAAGCTGTGCCCCAGAGGTGAGGTTACAAAGGGAGCAAGGTGGCTGATCAGAGTTTTGCTGAATGTAGTTCAAGGATAGACTGGAAGTGTTAGGGAGCATGGTCCACAAGGGTCAGATCTATAAAGGGAAGCTACACAGAGAAAAGGGAATCTTTTGCTTACCGTGTGCCCTTGGCATAAGAAAAAAGAAATTAAATGTGGAGTAAATAAGATTAGGTTGAAGAGCGCAGCCTGAGAATATGGACTGCTAAGAACTTCAGAAGGCTGAGGAATTTCAGGCTGAAATAATTTTTTATGGAAGGGTTGGATCAAGGTCAGGGTAGCCCTTGATCAGAATGACCTCTCAAACATCTTTTCATCCCTTACCTATAATATGTGTGCGGTAAGTCTTGAATTTAGGATGTGGCCATGACTGCAGGCTCCAAAGCAGGACATGTGGGTATTTGAATTAGCTTTTTGGACCCTGTCTGTTTCGGTTTTGTTGTTATTGTTTTGGGAGGTGGGATGGGTCAGAGCACAGGCACTGGAAGCATGCTTGAATTCAACCCTGGAAGAGCACCTAAGCATTTTATTTTCAGAACACCTGGCCTAGGACCCCTGCAATTAAGCAGATAGTCAGGAAAATAAGGGGTTGGGAAGATAGATGCCATGAGAAACTGTCTCTTCTCTCTCTGTCAGAGGCTGAATATAATTTCTTGTGTAATTCACTCCACCCCAGTTCTCATCTACAAAATATGAGATAATGATGCTCCAGACTCCTAGGAGGGTTAAAAAGCTACATGATTTAGAGATTGAAAGGTACTGAGGAGAGACAAAGCAAGATAGCTTCTACTGCTGGGACAAAAGTTGTTGTGGCCACAAAGAGCTTTTCCTTCCATCTGACCTGAGTTTTATGTTCTGTGTTGACAGTGTATGAAAGCATCAGAGAGACTACATAATTCTCTGTGAGAGTGCAAGGAGGAAGATGCTTGCTTTGTTCATTCATCTTTGATACATACCATCACCTAAGAAGTGCCTCTCCAGAACACAAGGCACCATTTCATGGCCTGGTTCATCTCTGGTTCATGCCTCCTGAAGCTGTATGGTGGGTACCTCTCCTTGCTTTCTGCAGGAGCCTAGCCTTGTAAACCAGCTGCTTGGGATAAGAAAGAAAACCAAACAAAAAGCAGATTTTCCACACAGCAGTGTTGTTTATATCTCCTACAGTGAGAATTAAATGTAAAAATTACATCTTTTGAAGATCAAGAAATGACACAGTGGGAACATATAACAGAGTGTAAATAGAGGGTAAACGGTAAACTATCAGTGTAGTGCTAAATGAAAGATTTCCTTTCTTTCAGGGGTAATCCCTTCCAGAACAAGATACACTGCTTTTACCATGGGATTCTGTTTCATTTCAAACATTTCTCTTTAAGATTTGCGATGGCTGCATTTCACTGTGCAGTATGGATTCGTCTTGTGCTCTCCAGGTGCGCTGAGTTGTTTGTGCGGATCCAGCAGAGAGAAATCTGTGGTATTCATCGAGAAAGTACTCAATCGCATAATAAAGGGCTGTGAATTAAATACGTGCACAACAGAATGAGGCTGGGATTTCCCCGTGCAGCTTCACTTTGGAGTTTTGTGCTCGTAGGGGCTTTATTTTGCACCTCTAGCGTTAGGGTGAGAGTAGGGTCCGATACCATGCGTGGGCTGGTATTTCGGTTTGCTCGCAGCCTGTTTTGTGAGCAGGCTCTCATGCATGGTGGCTGCAGGAGCAATTCTGGAACCTGTCCTTAAAGGAGGAGTCTCCTCCACCGCTGTAGCAGCTCTGTCAGAGGAGCTCTCTTTTGCAGAGGTCGTAACTGCCAACCTGTCAGGTATTTCCAGGAATCTTCGGTCTCCCTGGGGAGAGGCAGGCAGCAGGGTATAATGCCACGACACTGACATATCACTTACTTAGTTCTGATGGACTTAGCCTCTCCGTGAGGTACGCAGACCGTCTGTGTCTTGTGCAGAATTTGCATTATCTGAAGATCACTATGTATGCTACGGTCCATTCGCCTTTGCAAATGCTGTTTAAATATAGCATCCATAAATAAATGTTAAATAATTCATGAACATAATTTTGTAAATTCTGCTAGGCCACACCTCTCTTGGGGCATATTTATGAACATGCGTCAGCCTGGAATCAATGTGTCTGCCAAGCGCCCTACCTCTGAGGCAGAATTCCCACATCTAGCCCAAAATGCTGCAAACGACTCTGATTCCACTTCACTAGTCATCCATCATACTGTCACTTTAATTCAGATGCTGCTACTTGTTTTAATAACATACATCTTACACAAAGAATATTGCTAACACAAGATTCTTGAGGTAGATTTTTACAGCCTCATAAAATGGTATTAACCCTTTGATCCCTGATATTCTTTTCATACAGCTTTTTTTATGCTTATCAATAACCTGTGTTCATGGGGTCTATTCACGCTGGAGAATCCTACATCAATCACCACTGTAAAAATATTATTCCTCCAGCATTACCCTAAAGAATTATGGAATGAATAAAAGTGTTATTGCGGGAATTATTTAGCAAACAATAGGTGGATAAAATGTATTATGGTAAGTGTTAAATTATATCACCTCATTATAGGAAACTATCTGAGATAGCACAGAAGGTAGTTCAGTGCTTTTTCTAAGTAAGTAGTTCAAAGAGAACAATAGCAGAATCCCACAAAAGGCTCTGCTGTGAAACCCTGGAATGACAAGGCAAATGATGTATTATGAAATATAATGACAGTGAGAGGGGAAAAAAAAGGAAATTCTACCTATTTCTGAGGTGCACCGGGATACATTTTTGGGGTTGATGGGGGAGAGTAGTTGTAACTTACTGTTCGCTCTTCTACACTCAAGTATTTAAAGGGTATGATTGTTTTTGCTGGTCTTCATAGGAACACCTTCTGCGCCGTAACAGGGAGAAACAGGGACTATGCAGTTTCAAAACACATTTTGCTTCTGTTCTGAATAATGAAGACGCCAAGTTATTTCTTTCTTCCTTCTCCCTGCTCTTTTCCTTTGCAATCAGCACTAGCAATTAGAAAATATTCCACTGAAATGCTCGATGAAACCGATTACTGAAATCATACCCATATTTTAGGTATTATTAAGGATACCTAAACGAGGTTGGGTTCTGCGATTTCACCAACTAGACTCTTATCAGCTAATGCAGATTTAGAGAGGGAAAAAAAAAAAAAGCATAATGTTACGCTGGGCTCATGGGATTCATTTGATCAACATGATTAAATTATTTCCTTACTCAGCTAGAAGGAAATTACTAGTAACCAGACATTATGTGTCTGTTAATTATGTGCAATAAGGTTCTCTGCTATCACACCAGCTCTCGCATTCATGTTCTGTGTGTTTTAAAGGCATTCTCGTTTTTAAAATGTAAATATTGAAAAGGAGCAGCTACGATTCTCTTTCACTTATTTCACAAATACACAACGTGCCAAAAAGCACTTGTGAAGAAGCAGCTGTTTGTCCTCGTGGCGATGGTAGTCAAGTTTGTGGAGAGGACATGCGAGCGTTTCACGTGCTTTGGGTCGCCCCCACCAGGAGGGGTCTTTTTGTGTGTGTGTGTTGCAATGGTACATTGTTTTAAAGTTGGATCATTTATTTTAGTAAGGAATGCGAAGGAGAGCTTGCTGGAAACCTGTAACATTGCTTGAAATAGTTAATCTCTCTGATGCAAAGCCTGCTCACCTATGCATTGTCTTTGTGCCAGATCTACATTCTGCTCTGATGCTGCCCAATCTAGGGTTTCAAAAGGATTTTTTATAAAGGAAGAAACAACATATGGTACAAGAGGGGCCTTATTCTATTTCTAATGAAATGATGGGCTTCTGTTTCATATTAAAGTGTTAATAGGTCTGAAATTAGGTCTCAAAAAAGAGAATAGTGCTTTTAAAATTCTTAATATGATTCATTATCTGCAGTCAAAACCAGATGACATTTATTTTTATCCAAAAGAAAAAAAAAAAAAAAAAAAAAAGAAAGAAAGAAAAAAAAAGCAAGCCAGAGGAGGAAAAAAAATGTTGGATTCAGACTCTGATTTATTGAACGGAAAGCTCTTTAGAATCAGAGCTTG
Organism: Alectoris magna; assembly: GCA_030625065.1. Taxonomy (NCBI): domain Eukaryota; kingdom Metazoa; phylum Chordata; class Aves; order Galliformes; family Phasianidae; genus Alectoris; species Alectoris magna. The sequence continues at coordinate 7,952,311 of CM060562.1, forward strand.
GACTGGAGGCCGGAGGTTTTGTTTGAGTTTGAGAAGCTTCATATGTTTATGAAATCTAAACAAATATTTCAAAGAAGGTGGTGTCACATTTGAAGTAAGTGATCCTATTAGGCACTGGGATACGGCTGCTTTGTTGAAGGACTGGGCAGCATTTTATGTATGATAGTGCTGTGTACTGCTAATATACCGAGACATTACTTTCATCCGAAACGCCGATAGGACTGAACTTCTCTCATGCACTTTGGCTTTCAGTGTTAATAATAAATGAATAAAGTTCAGAGGATAGAAGCTAAATGGATATTGTGCTTTAAAAGAATGAATTTTAACTAACGGCATGCCAAGCTATTCAGAAAGAAGCGAAAGGCAGCAAAGGGATGTATTCATTGGGAGTGGGTGAGAAAGCTGTAACGTGGTATTTGTATGACTTAAACTAGCAGGAAACATTAGAAATTCAGGCACAAATTAAAGTATATGTTAGCTGGAAATTAAGAAGGTTCAGTGGCAGCTTCCTGATGATGTGGATTTTCAGTACACCTTCTTTTGCTACAGTTATATCCCCAAGAATAGCCGTCTCTTCCATGTCCAGTGATTTGATGTCATTATCTTAGTGCATGTCTACCAAGGAAGTAAGCATCCTCTTAATGCTTTTTGTACATCTTAGGTGCTGCTCGTAGGCATCCCAGAAGATCCTTTCTCTGGAAGTGTCATCTGGGTGATGCCGTCAGACTTTCTTTATCTGGTTATTGCAAACCACCAAGCTGTACCGGTGTTATTCTTGCCCAAGAAAATTTGTTGGTGGTCCAAACCCTCTGTTACTGTCACTTAGCTTCAGTATTGCAATGTCACCTTCCGTCAGCAGTGGGTCTCTCTAGGTTTGTGTACGTTGCACTTGTAGCATTTGGAAAAAGGCAACTAAGAGCAAAATCATCCCATTTTCATGGAGTTTTTGCCAATGGCTTCTCTTCCACTCCGTTCATCTCATCTCTAGATACTGTAACTGGTAACCCCAGCAGACCAAGCATTTCTGGGTGCTATCAACCTCTGGAAATGCAAAGCACCATTGTGTGTAAGTAGCACTGTGTCAAAAGCCGCAAAACAACCATCCTCAGCTCTTTCTGAAGGATACAAAAAGAATTATGCAGTGAAAAGCTAATCCCAAAATGATGCGCATACATGTGGAGTGGTACGCCTGACATTCACATTAATACCAAATGAGTTCATCATGATTAATGTTATTGCATTAAATATCGAAGGAATTAATAATGATTAGACCATTATTTTAAAGGGTTACCAACATGACACCAGCTCATTTTTTAACAGCTGTAGACAGTTGGTTTTGGACTTTTTCCTCTCTGCACATTTCCAGTCCTCACCTTCTACCAAATATACTCACTTGGAATTTCATCTTATTGAATTTATGATTTTATGGCTGTGTTTCCTGCCAGGGCTAAATCCAAGTCCCAGTGAAGTCATTAGGAGCTTTGCTATTCACTTTCAGTGCTGCAAAAAGCTGAGGCCTGATCCTACTTTCCCTGGAGTGACAAGCACTATTTCCATTGGCTTCAGAGATCCTAGGAAGGAGCTAGGAATATATTAGTTTATTGTTATTATTGATATTTAAAACATAAGGAGAATTTCTCTATTACGTATCAGATACATGTGTGCAGAAATGGAAGGAATAACAAATAAAAATGGAGTAGTGGAGAAATCAAAGGTGTAAAATGCTCCCAGAAAACTCCCCCCCCCCAAAAAAAAATACAAGGAAGAGTTGCACTCAAACTTGAGTGAATGGCTTCACTTTGTTGCATGCTGCAGCCCTGCCACATCAGGATAGATCAGATCTGAGATTGGGAAAAAGTTGCAAGCAGTCTGCTAGGAAAATCCACTTGCCTGAGCTTGGGAGGAATTTTTCCTTGCAAAGTAAATGTGCTGGCCTGAAAAAGGGGACAGTTACCCAGCACAAAAGGATTCTTGTAGTGCAGAACTTACATCTCATATGAGGCAGATGTGAAGACGAAGAAGTTCTTGCTTGTTTTCTGCCCTTCAACATTTTGTTCTCCGTTTTTAAAGGGAATCTTTGCTTGAAGAACCATGCATTATGTGCATTCTTCTTTTTACAGTTAAAAAAAAAAAACAAAAAAGGCCTTTGAAGAGATCAATAAGAAAGTCCAAATTACATGTGCAGCGTTGTGTTTTAAATAAAATTGGCTTAACTGAGCTAAAGTAAAAAGAAGTAAGATGCAAACTTCACAAATAGGAAAAATGCCTAAGCCAGATGATTAAGAGCTATGCATTTTAGAGGCATGGCTGCCAGTGGTTGGGTAATACGCTGGGTTTTGATGCACAAATAGTATTATATTCCATTCCACACTTTTAATAAAACTAAAGAAGCCAAAGGTTCTCATAAATTATCTATTCAGTAGGAACTCCTAAGACCTGTTAAATCTGTTTTGAAGTACTACTATTTCATAGGCGGTATTTAAAAATAGTGTATATCAAAGTGTGTGATTTATGAAGAGAAGAAAGAAAATATTTTTCCATTTCCAATCTGAACTCCTTGGATGGAAGGATAAATCTTTTAACATTTGTCTGCTTTTCTTTGCTTTTTGTCTCTCCTGACTTTTCACAGGCCTCAGCTGAGATTAAATTGCTTCTTGATCAGCTGCTGGCGATTAGTCATTTCATCCCCTTCACAGAAAAGTAGATTAGGAGTAACAGTTTGGCTGTGATTTTTATTTTATTTTTTTTCCTCTTTGTTTAGAATTTTTCAGTAGTTGCTCTGTATAAAAAAAATGGTAGCTCTGGGTTTTCACTGCAACTTTTATTCTGCAGTACAAGAAATTCAAGAGAAGAGAGGATTAAATTGGTTGCCAGAAGCTCTCTTATTATAGTGTTGCTTTTCCTGTAGGTCTTCCTGTTGTGTCTAAGATCAACCAAGCTCTTCAGCTATATGCATGTGCGTTAGGAATTAAATATCAAAGGCTATCCTGTCACATTGAGGCTCTTGGCCGCAAAGCTGCCCACTTTGTTAAGCGTTTTTTGCCTTCAAAGCTAAGATGATGATGTGGAGAGTGTCTCTTGGGAATGGCCCATAGCCCATGAAAATACTTGGTCCTTCCCAGGGAGCTGGCCAAGAGAGTGCTGGATAAACTGGGCCAGAACATGTAAAGGCTGGGTCCGAAGCCTGAGCAATATAGGCGGTAGAGCTGCTGCTTGATGTAAAGCATTCAAGTGCCTCAGTGTTCATGCTACATATGTGCATCGTGCTTGCTGTGTCCTTTCTGCTCCGCTTTTCTGTAAGTGTGTTATCTTTTTCTTTCAGTTGATATCAGTGGACAGTGGCGGTACTTGCCACCTCTAAAAAATCAGACCACAGAAGTCTGAATGTAAGGTTCAAATTCAAAACCCCCTTTTTAAAATCTCCTATTTAAATCTACACTTAAATCTCGCGGAAGGCATAAAGTGTGGATTTTAGTGGACAGGCTTCGAGAAGGATATTTTTTTTATACCGGATCAATATATGCCACCTTGAAAAAAACGTGAGTCGAGCTGTATTTAGCCAGATCCATATATTATGTGTGAACTGGTCTCTGAATTGGGCATTACGATCAAATATAGCGACAGTAAAATAACATGCATGGTATCTTTTGCATAGAAGAATTTGCATACTAGTGAAATATATCCAGTCATGTTGATAGCCGTACATTTGGATATGGCTGTTTTTGTTGTTTCTGTTCCCTGTGACATTCTGTGTGATAAAAATACCTGAAAAAAAAACGCATATTAAAAACAACAACAAAAAAAGATACTTTCAGGTATGGATGGAATGCAAGTGGTGGGCTGACCAAACGAGTGTGTGTGTGTGTGAATGTGCTTTGTAAGGTACATTGAGATCCACTGGTATGTTGTACAAAGCCAAGTTATTAGGTCTGCTAGGAATGTTTTTTAATTATTGCAGTGTAAAATCAAAACACTGTGTGTATACTTCTATTCTGGTCATCCAGTTGTGTGGTGGTGTTTTTGATAGTGGGTTTGGTGTTTTTGTTGTTGTTGTTGTTGTTGTTGGTTTTTTTGGAGCAATTTCCAGTGATTCCTGTCCAGTTCCAGGGCCTTGCAGCAGTAGGCTCTGTGCAGGGAAGGTAGTTCAGAGATATGTCCTGCTTGATTGCCAGGGGGACTGGAAAGCAGCAGGTTGGAGAAGGCTGGGGTTGGCAAACCCATTGGCGTAGTGAGGGATATGTCGACCTGGCAGGTCTCAGGGCACTGCTTGGCTGGCTGCTGCCAAGTTTTTGTTACCAAAATGCCTTAAGGACCGCAGAGGACATCAGGATGAGTTGCCCCAGTGGCTTCAGTGGGGACAAATAATTTTGTAGATCCAACGCTTGTCAAAGCTTGTGTGATAGAAGAAGGTTTAAATGCTTATCTGTGGCCACAGCCTTCATCATTTCAGAGGAGACCAGAAGGTGATCATGGCCTTCCCTAGTGTCCGTGGCACACTATCTGGGCACCCGTGGGGCCTGGCTCTCCCGTCCCCATACCTTTCCTACAGCAGGTCAGCAAGACTTATAGCCATCTAAACTGGGAGAGTGTTACCTACTTAAACTGTTTTTCTGACTTAATAAGAATTTTTCATCTACAGCAAGCCATTTTAAAATATTGTCTATACACAAACAGTCATTCTGAATAATAGGCCTGCACACAGTAAATGTCAGCTCTTTAAATCACAGAGGACTTCGGAAGCGGAGTAGAGAATGCTTCATAACAGTTTAAACTTCAGCCTCCCATTTATTATGTATGTGTTTATAAATCTCCGAGGGGCACTCTTTTTCCTTCTGGGAAACCCAAAGGAGCAGAGTTGTTTGTCAGCAGGGCTGGGTGCTGTGCGGTGCTGTGGCTGCTCCTTTGCATTCTGACCCCATTTGGTTTCAAGGTTGGCATCCAAGGTTGTGCCTGAGGAAGTTTTATTTATTTTCTCCTAATCAGTGGCATGTGAGACCTTTTGTTTCTAGAGAGATAATACCGGGAGAAGAAAAAGTGGCGAGGAATCAACAGCACAGTGGTGTGTTGTGTTTTGTTTTTCAGTCTGAACATGAGTAATCACCACCTTTACAAAAGGGCTTTCTGTTTGTCACATAGGAAGAGTGTAAGGGTATCATGCACAGCAATGGCTTTGAAAAATTTCTTCGGCGTTCCCATCCATCTTGGTTAGTATGAATACTTTAGCATTAAATGGAGAAAAGGAGAATCCATCAATAGTTAATAACTGACCTTAAGATAGGAATTCAAAGTTCACCACAATTAAACCCAAGTGTCAGCAGAACCCACGAGGGAGGCTATCAATATATTTGACTATAGCTACCCATAGATAGCAGATTTAAATGGTATAAGGGAGAGAGCTGTGCATTATTCCTGATAAAAACATATCATTGCGCTGTCTTATATCCCAGACAAAACACAGAAGTTCTGTGCGTTACTGAATGATAGCGGGAGAAAGCATGCTGAAGAGCAAATGTGATTCTGGATGGAATTGCATCTCATGACTCTGTTGTAAAGCAGGTGTTTGTCAGATTCAGTGGGAGAATGTATCCATCTCGAAAGTTTTAATAAGGTTATGTAAAAGATTAAAAGCAAACAATTACAAAGTGTGGGATTTAAAGATAATTGTACCTCTCTTAAATTCGCTATTTGCGTGGTAGATCATTAAGATAATTTGCATAATCCATATATGGTGCGGCGCGCCTCATGGATGGCTTCTTTCATCATGATGTTTGATGTTCATCCGCAACATCAGAAAAACAAAACATAAAAAGGCTGCTCCGCAGACATAAACAATGCTCGTGATGTAAAAAATATGCTCTGTTATTAATAAATAAATAAATAAAGGAGCTGCAGCCAAACCTCTGAGTCGTGCAGTAAGATTCTGACACTTGGAGAAGAGAATTACATTTCCCCATAGAGTTCAGTGCTAGATTTACCCCAAGGGAAATTGCTCTGGATAGAAAGTCAGGATGTTGTCACTCTTGCTGCTGCAGATGATTTTTTTTTTTTTTTTTTTTCACTTTCTATCCCCTTCCAAAGGAAAGGCAATCCTTTAAAAAAAAAAAAAAGAAAGAAAAGAAAGAAAGAGCAGAGGGGAGAGAAATGGAATCTTTATTTTGTAGCTGAGACCTCATAAGTCATTATTTTGCGGTTACTGATTTGTTCATGCCAGCATCCTTGCGATACAGGTGGGGCAACTTCTCGGAGCTATATCCAGGGCCAGTAAATCCCAAGGATTCCTGTCTTTTCTACTGTGTTTTTTTTTTGTTGGCGTTTTGCAAGGGAACTCCATAGCAGGGTGAGTCTGTACACAGAGATGCTGCAGTGATACAGCATTATACTCCTTTTAAAAAAACTGATAAGCAGGTCTATGTGAAAGAGTTTTGATGTTTTTACGTGAAAGAGCCATTTATAGGAATCGGAATATGTGTTGATCGTACTATCTGTTTCATTTCAGGAGATACCCTCTGCTTGGCACATTTCTAACTCATGGGGATCAAGGACAAAGTAAGTGAAACCAGTGAAATGTGAGAATAACTTTTCCTTTGACATATCTCCCATGCAGTTACAGGATGCGTAAGACAGTTTGGACTTGAGTTGTGATATTTTAACGCACCAACCAACTTATTGTGAATTGTAACTAACATCCATAGCACTTTAATTATTTCTGGTACCACCGAGATCTATTGAATACAAAATCTCCACCAAGTCGGAAGACACTGTTAATGGTGAGATATAAGGTACTAAACCCAGGATGTAGGCTTTTGAATGGGGTGCTAATTCAACCGCATTATGGACCATTTATGGCCCAGATGGATTATTACAAAATGGAAGATATTGCTGATGATTGCTGTACCTAAGTTAATGATGTGCTAGAAACCTTGACTCTCAGTAGCTGAGAATTGTGCTGCTGTAGTCTGCTGTGCACAGCTCTTCTGGCTGCCTCTTTCTCTCAGCCAGCCCTTCTGCGCTGGATAGCCTGGGAGGGTTCAGCATTTCCAGCGCTAAACTCAAGGAGACCTTAAGTTGCATGAGGAGAGGTTAAGCATGCTAAACTGTATTGTTTCCTAGAAAACTACCACTGATGTCTCAATGGAAAAAAGCAAAAGCTTTCTGTTAGTCTGAGAGACGGAACAAGGATCGTTTCTGATTGTTTGCTTGGGTCGTGGTAGGCTTGGGAGGATGATGTGTGCGTATCTGTGGGAGAAAGGAAAAAACACACTGGAATACTGCCCTGAAGACTCGATCCAAAACTTTTCTGCAACTCTCTTCCTGACATTAACCGGACACCTCTATCAGTATGGGACATCCCCTGAATGTTTAGTGAGAACATTGTGAAGAGTTGGATGGATTATTTTCTCAGCAAACTCCCTATATTCGTGTAGTTGGCAAGACAGGGCAAGTTGTCAATGTCTTGGCTCCCATTTATGTTTGACAAATAGCACCGCGATTATTACCCTGTTGAGATACTAAAATGTATCTCAAAAGCCCTAAGCAGGATAGTTGCTGAGAAGTATTTCTTGCATTGAGTAATGTAATTTTACAGCCTTGAGATTGTCTTGGAGAACGTTACGAAGTTAAAAATGTCAGCTGAGATCAAAGCATAGTGAAAAATACATCGGTGAAGAACCAAATCAGAGGTTAGGGGTAGCAGACCCCTCCTAGGAGACTGTGTCCAGATCCAGTACCCACTTATCCCTCCCACTGGCCCCTCACCATGTTAGCTAATCTTGTTTTAGAGATACAGCACAGGAAAAGATAAAACATGAAATGGCTGAATCTGACTTACTTTGAATGTCTGTCAAGTTTCATGTCTTTTAAGTCCTAAACAGATTTCTTTCCCTTAAATGAGGCACTCCATGGCAGGTCTACATAAATCAGAAAGCAGTCTGGGAGAAGGTCCTTTAGTTGCCAGATTCCTGTATCACAGGTTCCACTAGAGCACCTAGTTACATGTGTATATGCTGAAGGGGTTTGAGATTCAGTAATCATCAAGGAGTGGGACTTTCCTCATAGCTAAATACCCTGGGGAACAAGTTGCAAAGGTTAGCCAGATCTGTAAGGTTTTTCAAAGTAAAACAACGAATCTCGTCCATTCAATCTAAATAAAGTGTAATCTCAGCTGCATGGGTCAAATATTCCATGTTCATTTACCAAATCACTGGCCAAATGTCACAAGTTCCAGGCAGACTTAAAATAGAGCAGTGCAATCTATCAATACTTAAGCATATTGGAGGGAGAGCATCATGGCTGGGAGTGTTATTTATTCAGTGAAGCACATGCTAAATTGAACAGCATGCTTTGGATAGAGAGGGGTGAGGGTCTAGCACTCGTCTTTCCAAAGAGCTTTTTTATTTCCATACAGAGAGATTTTATACTCAAAAGAACTGTAACAAAAGCCATTTAGACTCACTTGCAGTCCAAGTGTATTATTTCTCCCTGTTACGCTGCAAGTCTTAAGGAAAACAAGTTTTTGCTGATAATTTTCAGTTCAGATTGGACCTGTGTGGGCTTATAAGGTCATTCGCTTGACTGAGCAACCACGGACGTTGCACAGTGGGAAGTGGGAAGGGCTAGTGCTTGACAGCTGTTCTTGGGAGTGATGGCCATATGTATCCCTTGCCACAGGACTGGTTTTCTGATTGAGATCATTCATTTGTGGAAATACATGCCTGCGCTCTGAGGGATGATGCTGTAAATTCAAAATAACGTAGATTTGCATTGGGTTTGCACAGGAGTGAGTGGGCTCTGCTGGTAACTGTACGACAGCTCCAACTGGCACTGGGTCCGTTGTCCCACCGAACCTTCCCCTTCCATCGAAGGGTTGCCATGCTCGGGAAGGGGCAGAATATTGTCTTCCCATAATAAGCGAAATGGTTTAGATACTCCCCGTGAGGCTTTTTTGATTGCTGGAGTCATGTGGCACATCAATGGGCAAGGCTCCTGGTCCGGTTGTGCGCCAACACCTGTGTGTGCTCAGAGGAAAGGTATTTCTGTCTCTGTGCCTCCGTCTCCTTCGTTCGCTGTCTGGCTCATCCACTTATCTCGTAAGCTTTGTTATCACTGAGAATGCCTCTCATTGTGCTCAGACACCGTGCCTATCGGAGTGATCTTGTTTGAGATATCTTCATTTCACAGATAAATATAACCAAGCCACGCAACAACCCTTAAAGGCCTTTGCTAAGATTGCAAAGTGAGGTAATGTGAGAATTATGATTGCCTGTACACACTGAATTCAGCCTCGTTGTGCATATGTGTCAAGATACAATCTTTCGTGACGTGTTGACTCATTATTTCTTCCACAGTCCGCTTTTCTTAGCTGTCAGTCTGTTCTTCTAACTCACTTGCTCTGTGTACTTCCCCAGGCCTTTAAAATAGCAACCTGAAAGCGCAGAAATGCTATTGTGCTGACATTCATACGAGCCATCACTATCTTGACATTTTGCGGTGTTCTTTTTTTTTTTTTCTCCTTTATTTTTAGAGGGCTAAAATCACAAAAGTTGATTCTGACTCTCTCTGTGGAGCATACTCAGTTTATGAAGCAAAAAGGTTCTCATCGAGTCCCATGAGCAGGACAAGTCTTCATGCTCTGCAAGCTTCAATAGGTAGCCGGGGTACCTCCTTACCTCCTGTCTCTTCTTCCTTGTATGTTTTGCCAAATCCATATGTTTCATCAGCCTTTGAAGCTACACTGATGCTACATGGTGTCACGGTACTGTCACGTGAGACTGACAAAATGGATATATTCTGAATTGATTCTGCTTCTGCACCACAGCTGCAAAGTACCGAGGCTGTTGTGAGAGAAGAGTGTTCATCTACAGCCACACGTAATTAACTCACCGCTGACACGACACCGGTGAAAGCACTGCTCAGCCTGCTGTTCAGCAGGTGTAAGAGCGACCTGTTGCTGCCAGGCAGTCCACTTTTTCTTACCACTCCCCATTCCCATGTTTTTGTAGTTTGCCTTAATGCTCTTCAGTAGAGGCCTTAGAGGTTCAGAGAGGCCAGGTGGGCAATTAAACACATGTGGCTGGGCTTCCTCCTATTCTTGAGTTCTTGCCTACGTTAACCCAGAGTGAATTTTGACACGTAGAAACAGCAAGCAGCTTCGTAACAGGATGGTTAACAACAGCTTGGGGTTTTTTTTTTGTTTGGGTTTTGTTTTTTTCCGGAGTCAAGCTTGCAGGTATGCAGGGCTTTACTAAGACTTTGTTTCCATTAGCTCTGCAATCCACAGCATTTATAAATTCATAACTCTAATCCCCCCTTTTTTTAACTAAATCCTTGAGTAAAACACTCGATCCAACCCGACTGTACCTGCTCTAGCACAGGTGTCAAACTGCTGTGGAAATAAACGGTGGTTGGCTCTGAAAAAAGAAAAGCATTCCTCCCGAAGTAACCCTCAGACATGCTGCTGTTGCTGTTTGCAAAGCTGTTGTCTTTCATCAACTTGTTTTTGCAGACGATTTTGAAAAGCCATTTGGAATTGTATAAATAGGTGAATATAATTGGCTTTCCAATTCCACAGCTTATTGGGAGAAAGAGAGAAGGGGGGAAACCCTGAGATATTTCAAAGACAATAAATGCATTCGATATAATAGTCAATGATTTTGTCTTTTGTTGTTTAACCCAGGATTGAAGAAACAGATGGTAAGATTTTCTAGGAAGCTTAAAACAGAAGCCAAGCTAATACAAAACTGTTTAGCTATCAGACAGGGTAAATCCATTCTGTCGCTTTCTCTTCTTCTTTCTTTTTTTTTCCAAATCACAACCCATCAAAAGAAAGGTTTAGCTTCATAAAAAGATATTTACCAGGAAGCTTTTTTGCAAAGGAGAAGGGCATGCTTTGTTAAACCAGATGCATTTTATTTTTCCTGGAACCAAGATTTATGAAAGCAGTACGCTCATATTTCTCCATATACAGTAATTGGAACTCATTATGCTAATTGTATTTCCATTATCACTAATTAACAATCATAGTGACCTGGCCCACAGTCTAATTTGTCTTTAATCTGTTTTTGTATAGGGAGTTTTACCCTGTAATTTCAAGGTGATAATTCTATTCGGCACAACTTTATTGAATAGTGGAATGTAATACTTGTAATATTTAGGGCCGTTCCCAATCAGATAGTTCAAAGGGAATGGGAAGGGAATTTATACCCGTCTGTGCTGTGGCATTAGTGGATCTCACTCCCTTTGTAACCTACCCGTGTTAGACTTAACCTGTGTTCAGCTTGTCTGGAGTAACCGGAGCTTGCTCAGCATCTTCTGATGGGATCTGCAAGCTGTGAAGGAATGTGTGTGTGTTTATTGGTGGATCAATCTGTGTGAATCTACCATTTATTTTTTTCACTTTCTGGCACTTCACCTGCAGGAAAACAAGATTTTCCTTAAATGGTGGTTTTGGTGTAGTAAAAAAACACATCCCATGTCTTAAGGGGAAAAATCCCCTCTGAGCTGAGCATGTGAAGTGTTCTTGTTTTCTCTTTGTACTTAAACAACAACTAAGTACTTCTTGTTTGCTTTTTCTCCAGGCTTTGCTGGCATTCAGATGTTCTGGGTTGTTTTTTTTTCTCGTTGTTTTTACTGTGAGAGTGCTGTGCCAATGGGCTTTTCCAAACCCTACTGCTCATCCCTCTCTAGTCTATAACAAAAAACACTCGCAGCGACTTATTCCTGGTGACCCTCATATTTTTCTGTGCTGCTGCTCACCTGCTGCCCTTTTCCCTCTGCTGATTCACTGTCTGTGCATTGCAGCTGATGTCACGTTGTCCCCATCTTACTCCATGATCGATTTATACCGACTGATAACACTGTGCTGTGCAAGACCTCTCCCTTAAATCCCTGGCTTATTTCTTGGCTTTCTATCCACACGGGGTTCCACCTTTCAGTGAGGTAGGTCCTAAATTTACCCGATTAGCTGTATTATCCTATACCCTTTGCACTGCTCCTGCTGTGTTTTGTCACTGAGGACTTTTGAAGCTGGGAGCGACTCTAATCTGAGTCATCGATCTCTGTGCCTGCTTCCAGTCTCACCCTTTCTGTCCCAGGAGCAGCCTGGATCTCTGTGTAAAGGAAATGTATATTGTTTGGTGTCAATGTAGCTCAACAGCTTGACGTCGCATGTTGATTTGGCCTTGGATGGCTGTGAATACATACATACATATATATATATTTATATACACACACATATATACACCTAAGTTTGCATGTGAAGATATGTATAAGTTTACACGGAGGTACACATATATATGCATCACATCTTTTGCCCCACCAGTTACTTTCCAGCTTATTTCTCCTGTTGCAGCTCTCTCCCCACAGAGCCTTGATATCCTCCTATGTGCCACTTCCCTGCTTCAGGAAGAGAGGAGTCATTTCAGTGCCACAAATCCTCGCAGCTCCTTGTCTTCCCCCTGGAATGTGTCACCTCCTGAATCCACAAGTGAGCCCTGCTTGTGTGTGACCCTCCCTCTTAGCTCTCTGGAGGATCTGGTAAAGCTCCAAGGGTCTGATCCCACTTCAGCTGCCTGCATGGCACAGCCTTTGTGCAGTAAATGCTGCTCCTTCACCAGCACATAAATCAAAGAGTACCACCTAATCAACAAAATAATCTTAATCAATGCTTTCACCGTCTGGCTTTCCCTAGCAAATATAACTCCCTGTTGATGTTTCCCATCCTCCCTTCTGTTATACCAGATGGTGTATGTTCCAGTCTTTTTATTATCCTTCCCTGACCACGACACTTTGCTCAGTCCAGAGATCTTCATACTGCATCCCCTGAGTGTTCTCTTCAGCAGCTCTGTCCTGCTCATTGCATCTTGATATTCCAAGCATCTTGCACTAATGACCCTCTCCCCCCCGCCCTCTTCACATTGACGTTTTTCACAGTGTTCACTCCCATAGGTTGGTCAGCTGATATCTGGTAGCACATATGCTTTAACCATCATATATCCTAAATGACCTCTGATTTTATTGTTGGCAGCATGTAGGCTGATTTTATTCTTCCATGTTACAGCTTCCTAAATTCTTCAGGATAAACGCAGAGTGTGGTAACCTCTTCTTTTCAGAAGATTACAGAAGTCGATCTGCTTCCCATTATCTACAATTACCTTGCTGCTGGATAGGATGATGTAATAATGTAGGCATCGAGTCAGAAGAATTGAACTTCCTCAATGTTCAGTTTCTTGGCTTTGTCTTTCTAAGGTGCTTACTCTGAGAAACGAGCCGCGTGTTTGTGCCATAAGAAAGACAACAATCGTCTGTAAATTTCAAGCAGGAGCCCTGGCAGAATGTCATGTTATGTGGGCTGTGTGTTCTGCAGCGTTTTCTGTGGCATTCAGTAAACAGCATAAGACAGGCTTAATCAAGTTAGCAAGTTTTCTTCTTGCACGTACAGATATCCTCCCTGCTCGTGTCTTTCTATATAAAAACAGAGGCTTTTTATGTTACTTCTCCTGTACTGGGCTTTCCAGAAGCTGCAGCCTTCTTTCCTCAAGCGTTATGACAGAACAGCACTGAATTTGGCATGTATATGCTCTGTAACTCACAGCCTGAGTCACGGAGTGACCTCTCCCCAGCTCCTGCACCACACAGTATTGAGTAAAGGAGACCAGCTTGACTTCAACGCTTCTTAGGGCAGAAGCAGTGAAATTCAACAGCAACAAATCCCAGCTGGAATGGTCGTGAGTTCAACTTCAGCTCTCATTTGAAACATTTGGGTAGAAAAACATAATCTCTCTACGCCATCCGGCTTTCTAGGCTGCAGTTCTGGTCTCCCTGAGCACGTGCTCACTTAATACAATTTGTTGCTAATGTAATAGACATGTGGAGTTGAAAGAGAGGCTGAGTATCTAAATTGCAAAGACCACAAATCAGTCACTGAGTAGATAGGTACGCTAAGTGAACGCCATTTTTCTGGAGTATCTGACAGAACTGGAAATCACAATGCAGAGAGATTTTATCACAGAGGATTTTCAATTTGTTGCTTAGAAAGATGGGTCAGTAAGCCTCCTCTTTATCCCTAATGACTAAAGAATGTAAATAATCTGGTTGTAATCATTTTTCATGTATATTTTGTATCTAGATGAGGTATATTGCCTTCTAGGTATTTTTTTTTCCCAACCTAGGAGCATAAGATTTTTTTTTTTGTACTCCTGTTAAAAGAGGCACTGCAGACTAATAACTGTTTCATTCATCATAGAGGTTGATACAGCTAACATTTCAAGTGATATTGTCTGCCAGTAATACTCAATTCCATTGTTGAAGACTGCAGTGCCCGGAGAATGTTTTTCTCATAAAGGTAGGCTGTAGGGAAATGTAATGACTATTTAGTTGTTACGCCAAAGCAGAGACTATAATCTAGTGTCAGAAGGGTTTTACCAGCTACTTATTCTAAAGAAGAGTCTAAACTTTGCCTTCTGGTTCTTAACCATTCAATAAAAATGTTTAGCAACCGCAGTGATTTGTGTCGCACTTTCACTCGTGCGTTGCCATTTTGGGAAATACTGCTCTTTGCCTTTGTTCCTTCATTCTTGTGACTGGTGGCAAACCAGATCTTGAAACATTTATTGCAGTCTGATATAGGATTATATGTTCAGGGAAGAGAAAAATGTGGTCTGCATAGCTCCGAAGCAGCAGAACAGTCACTAGGATATCATGAATGGAAGGGACCTTTGCGAGCTGAATGCCTGTGGAACTACCCTGAAAGCCTGCTTGATATCCAGCAGCTGTGACTTACTTTCAGACACATATTATGACTTTTTGGACACGATTTTGATTTAGAAATTTCCAGTGGTGGGGCAGCCACTGCAAACTCTAATTGGTTGTTTTCTCCGCATAGAAAAAAAAAAGTAAGAAGTGCACCATGTTCTGAACCTTAATTTGTCTAATTTGAACTTCAAGCCATTGAATCTTGTTAAGCCTTTGTCAGCTAGATTGAAGAGTCATCAATTATCAATTTTCATTCCCTTTGATAATAGATACTTATAGACTAATAAATTATCCTTTAACCTTTTCTTCATTAAGCTAATAGATTGAGCACCAGGAGTATCTTACTTCAAGGCATATTTTCCATTTCTTTTAAATCCATCCATGCGACTGAGTTCTCTCCAATTTTTCAGCATTTTTGCACAGTATATGAATAAGAACCAAGTGCACCTGTACAGTAGTTCCTCTGCCAGAATCAAGGATGCACTTGCGTAGCTTTCCTGTATACTTGCTTGAAATTCATATATTTATTTAGCAACAGATCACATTAGCTATCAGACTTTTCCAGCAAACTCTCACACAAATGATTATTCACAATGGCTTCTAAGTACCGATTACGAGGACAGAATAATTTCTTTTAATTCAGCTTTGTTTCTGGCTGTATGACCTGATGTTTTATCAAGCTGCAATGTGTGTTGCGCGCTCAACAAGACAGGAGGGTTACCAAGCAGATGAACTGAATTGTCTGTTTGCTGTTTCCGAGAGTTGTCTTACTAGGTGCTTGGTCTTTGAATAGGTGTGCAAAGGGAGATCTTTTTGAGGATTATATGGCTAGAAAAACCTAGGATGCAACCTCAATAGTCCCAGTCAATAGCAAGCAAAAAAGAAGGGTGTGAAGTTGTCATTTTAGGTATAGTGGTGTGAGAGGGAACAATGAATTGTTAGATTGTGCTCGGGTTGTGCTTAAAGTAGACGCTCCTAACCTCAACATATAAGCATGCTCCAAAAAAAAAAGTCTAAAGCTGTCCCTTTCTGCGATGGGAGGAGTGGAAAAAAGTTCTTCAAGGGGTAGCAGGACTATGTGGTATTGTGCCACCTCATGGAAAAAACAAACAAGCAAACATCAGTCTTTATTTCAGTGTTAGCCACGTCTCTGGTATTTCATGCTGGAAAGTTGATGATATGGATGTTCAGTACTAATAACTCTGAGGCTGCAGAGAAGAAACTGAAAAAGGCTTATGGGTGAACAGTCAAATGATGAGTCATGGATGACTTGGAGTGAACCTTGTTGCTAGAGAAGTGGCATAAAGAAGCCAGATCCAGAGCCAGTGGTGTTGAGTGGTGGGGTAAGAGATAACGGGCACAAACTGAAACGGTGAAAATTCTGTTTAAATGTTAGAAAAATCTTATTTATTTATTTAATGCTGTGACATTGGCTGAACCTATGGAACAGGTTCTTCAGAGATGTGGTAGTGTTTCCATTCTTTGAGATATTCCAAACTTGACTAGACATGTCCTGAGCAACCTGCTAGAGCTGATCCTGCTTTGCCTAGGTGGGTGGACTAGGCCATCTCCAGACATGCCTCATGTTAATCTCCGCAGGTGGAAGGGAAATTCATTGTATGCATTCTCTGAATCCTTAGGGCAAAGCTGTCTTTAAAAATAAACAGAATTGAAAAGCAGTTTCCTTTCTTAATGCTTTAGTTAGGGGAACCTAACAGCCTGGAGTAGCTGCTGTGTATTTACTGTGCAGTCCTTCGGGCTGAATGCGAGAGCCTTGCATGAGCCCCATTTCATTCTCTGTGAAACTGAGAAGGGAGATACGCAGTGAAATCGAGATATATTGGGTGTTCTGCGGATGTTAACTCTTTAGCTAAAAAGTGTAGTGCTGTTTAGCTGAACAGCCCAGCTATCCCAGGGAAGAGTGGAGAGTAAAGTGGCCACTGTGCCATCAAGCACAGTGTGGAGCTTTTAGTTGGCTCTCTCTGCACATGTGCCCACAAGAAACAGGTGCAGTTTCCCTTCCTATTTCAAGACTGCATACAGAGACCCATCTGAGCCTAGACGAGCGAGGCCAAGGATGGACACCATTCAAATAACTTCCAATGCAAGTTTAAATAACTCCTAACAGAAGTCAACGGCACTAGCTAGACGTGGAAGGCCAGTGTATTTAACGAGTTGCATTTATTTCTGCTGACCATGATGAATCAAAGAAACAAATGAATCCAAACCAGTCAGGATTTCCTCCTGTGTTTTGTGGAACCTGTGTCTCCCTCCAGAGTTTAAAGACAGAAGAGATGGTATAGATATTACATATGTTGAGCAGAACGTGTGGACATTTGGAATGTCCTCTGCCAAATTCATGAATGTTTTATTATCATATTCAGGAAGAATCCATAAAAAGCCAGACCAACAATTTCTGAACATTCTGAAAATGTTATTAAAAAATGGAAATGTATGTTGTATGTATATGAAAACTCTTCTTCTTTGAGCCAATGTACTATATCAAAGGGAACAAATTGATTGGAAGATAAGGCTATCACATCTGCACATAAAGGTTCCAAGTACCTCTGAACCTTGCTTCTCTTTGGTTTCAACTTCTACCTTAATGGGACTTTTTTATTATGTAATGGTTTGGCACAGTTACAGAGCACAAGACAAAGAAAGAAGAGATAAAAGCTGATTTATTGTGTAAAGCTGACCAAAACTGTTGCACCCCTACTTTAACCCACGTCATCTTTCACTGTGCTTGCTTTATAGGCATTCATTATGTGGATGGATTATTACAACATACAGAGATAATAAACTAAATTCTGGAAGTTATTATCCGTTGCCATTCATAAATTTAAAGTTTCATAATAAGTTTTGTTCTCTTTTATTCATAATCCACAAATCTCTAAATTGCAGTCAGTGGAAAAAAAAAAAAAAACACCTTCCTCCTTCTAAATGGTCAAATGGTTGTATGCAGAATACGTTTAGGAATGTCAGCTCCTCTGTCTTCTTGATTTTTTGTCAGTACTGCTTAAAGCTGAGAAAGCAATAACGAGTCTCATCGAGGAAAAGCATCCAAGTCAGAGCAATCCAACATCCCAGCACATATTACTGGCTACATGCAGAAAGTCACAGCAAGCTTCAGTCAGACCTGCCTGTTGCTATAAGTTGAGGCTAAGTTAATTAGATGTGCAGCTTACATTGATTAATTGTGAGGTGGCAAGAGATTTGCAGTGATTTCCACTGTGTAACATAGCTGTTCAATATGTTTGCTAACCAATAAAGAACGTGTGTTCTTGAGTCTTCCCTAAAATCAGCTTACTGAAATTCTCTGATCAGGTTAAGATGGTGTCCAGGTGACTTATTTGGATCAGCAAATCCAAGTATGAGGAACAGGGGGAGCATTGAGTGGTACGTTACTGCACTGTATCTAATTGCCAGGAAAGGCATCACCGATGCTTGAAAACAGAGGTTGCTCTTGCTGTGAGCTTAGAGTGTGTTCCTTGCAGGCCAGAATACAGTTTGGGGAAATATTTTTCTGGGATCCTTATGTACAGGTTTTGAGGTTGTCAGACAACCGGTTATCGAGGGCTGAGATGTTTCTGGAAAGCATTTTTCACACCCTTCATTGTCAGATTTGTAGCAGTCCATCCACAGCAAAAAGAAATGGAGTGCCTGTAGGCTAGGAGGTAGAGCTGTTGTAGGAAATGACGGTGCTATGATGGGCTGCAGTCATGCCACCCGATTTCAGCCATTGAAAATATCATGAAACCAGCTTTGAAGGCATTCATTTGTTAGTTTTTAAGTTTTTCTTGTGTGATCTGGTTAGGGACTGTCCTTTTCAAGGCCGATTATTTTTTTTTCCACAACCACTGGGACTATATATACATTTAAAATGAAGAAACAAAAAATGGCTCCTTAGGGTTGTTCTGTATTTTCGTTTTTTATTATTATTCTTTTTTTTTTTTTTTCTCCTACATTTGCTTTATTCTAGATGTTGAATTTTCAAGAAATGCATCAGAAGCTTTGAGTCTGACGAAGAAGAATCTGACAACAGAGATATGACAACTGCAGACCTACTGTTAGGGGCTGACCTGTAGATCTGATGGCCTGTGCATTGCACTGCTGTGAAACGTCTTGTAAGTCTTTTCATTTTCTGAGGGCTACGCCAAGAGCTACAGAGCTTGCTTCTGAAAGCCTGTGCAGATAACTCACATTTGAAACCTGACAGTGTTGCCACTCCCCATTGCAGACTGAATCCAGTTGCATTCCTAAGGCCGCAGCTGTAAAGCAAGTTTGTGGTTTTATTTTTGTTCTTTTCAAGCCATATTTTTAGTGTTCCCTATAATAAATCTTCGTGTTTTGATTATGTGTAAAAAGACAGTGACTAGAGACAGAACACAGTGCTACCAAAATAAACTCACTTAATGCACAACGGTCCTGCCACAAGCACGGACTCCTCTCTTTGCCTAAACTTAATCTCATTTGAAGTGGTGTAGGCAGAAACATGGGCAGGAGAGTCCTGTCCCAGTGAAAACTGTTTTTAAAAGAAGAGCACAAATATAAATGCTGGCAAAAAGTGCAATGAGGGGTTGCCCAGCAATTCTGCAGACTACTTGTGCCGTTTAGGGAATGCGTTCTGAATAAGCACGAAGGCAAAGCTGGATGCACCAAGTTCTTCAACGTGGCAAGTTGGCCACCATTTCCTAAGGCTGAAAGTAGCAATTTGCCTTCAGGGAAAATGAGTCTCTGGGAGCCACCACTGTTGAGATGCAGCTGTGTGGCGTGGCCCCACGCTGTTGTGGCAGGAATGAGTATCCTGCAGCATGATGGGGACAGATGGAGCACGGTGGTGGCTAATGCCACTGCTCAGTGCATGCTGGCTGGGTTGGAGCATGCTGGGAGCAGGGTGGGTGGCTCAAAGACCTCAGCACATCCCTGTAAAGGAAGGGAGAGTCATGTCCCAGATTTCATGCTGATTCCACGCAGTGCTGGATGGTAAGCATAGAAACTATGCAAGTATTCGTCACTGAATTATGTAGACACATCTTCAGCATAGCCAAGGCCTTCCAAAGGACTGTCGGTCAGCTGCCAGCGCAGCTTCAGCCTTGAGCACTTCCAAGATGTGCATTGTACACATCTATGTTGCCTTTGCCAAAGATGTAGTTGGTATTGTGTTGTGACCTGAACAGTTTCTGTATCACGAACTCCACATGCAGGTTGTCTGTGGCTCGGTTGTCTGTTAAACAGGCAGATACTTTGAATTCACATGTCTCTCTTTAGGGCTGTATTTCCAAATGAGAGTGGTAAGGCGCTGGAACGGCTGCCCAGAGAGGTTGTGGATGCCCCATCCCTGTAGGCGTTCAAGGCCAGGTTGGATGGGGCCCTGGGCAGCCTGGTCTAGTATTAAATGTGGAGGTTGGTGGCCATGCCTGTGGTGGGGGGGTTGGAGAGTCCAAATCTTAAAGTCCGAATCTTGGACTAAGCTTAATCCTAATATTCTGTTTTACAGTTCTCTCTGTAAAGCTCAGATTTCTGAAATTCAGTTCAATGATTTTTCATGTTTCCTATAGAGCGGCGAGGAAGAAGTGGACGCTAGAAAAAGATTCTTTCTTTTTTGTTTCCACGGGAGGTGGAAAAGATATAATAGTATTTGGCCGTTTGTAGCTTGTTCTTTATTACCTTTTTTTGCCTAATGGGTAAATTGAATACATTTCTGCACTGAACTTTTTACTGCCTCTTGGAAAGCTGATGTTTTTTTCTTCTTCTTTTTTTTTTTTTTTTAAATAATTAACTTCCTAGGAATTCCTAGAAATATACATCGACTTCTTAATCTCTAAATTAACCAGAATTTCTATTAAACTGTAAGTAAGGCACTTATTTTAGAAATATGTGTTCAAAGGAACCACTAAACTTCATGGCTCTATCAATACTTACTTATCTCCTAATGCTATACATGTTTAATATATATGTAAATAAGAGTTATTAGCAGAGATTTCATGTTTGGCTCTAACTGTGGTTACCAGAAGATTACCCTAGGGATCCTTTAAACTCTTCTTTGTTTTATTCCACCTGAGAATGATAAGATTTTTATTGAATTAAACTTAGCTTTATTTAAATTATCTCGATATGTACCCAGAAAGCATCTATTTAAAAGAAAACGTGTATCTGATTTCAGAGAATAGATACTTCTACTGTTCTCTTTGCCCATGAGGGAATATGACAGGAACACTTTATTTCAATATTACTTTAATTAAGTAAGAGCTGATATGGAAAGTGTGTAGTGCCCTGCGATTTGATACGGACCTATTCTAACCTTCCAAACAGGCTGTGGAGAGCTCTCTGTGTGTATCAATTCCTGGGCTGAGCTATAGTGGATGCCTTTTCAGTTTGTCATCTATTTCAGGTGTCCTGGCAGTATTTTTTCCTTATCAAATCCCTAAGTTATGTCATTTCTATTTTGGTTGTGTCTTTGAGTCTGTCAAAGTTGTGGGTTTTTTTTACATTAGATGTTATGCAGTGTCACATATTCCTGGCATCTGTGCTTCTGGAAGAATTTGTTTTCATTTCTACATGCTTAGCACCTCCAGAAAATGGAATTTATGAGTTCACCTTGCATACACGGTAACTGCATCCTTGGCTGTGTGTTCACTAATTGAACTTGGAGCACGTAAGTAATCTCACCTTAGGCCTACTCCGAAAGGGGAAATGCAAGTCAGAAAGCATTGTAGGGTTGAATATGGAGAAGCATTTCGAGGGCTGTTTCGGACGTGCTGGTGCAAAGGCTGTTTTGGTATGGTGGTGAAGCACAGCTAACTGCATCATTCAGCTTTTGCATAATTCATGGCTTCTCTTCAGAAACTGACTGTGCATGAAAGCCAGCTTTTCAAGGCTAGTGGCTTAAGAAGGATCTTTCGCATGAGCATTGTCTGAAGTTCTCTGCCACTCGGGGCAATAGGAGTATTTTCCAAAACCTCAAGAAAATTGAAAACCGTGGGATTATACGGGGCGGGGGAAATGTCTGTCTTCACAGTCTTGGATTTTCAGTTTGGTTTTGGATTTTATAACATTTTTCTAGGCTAGGTAGATGTGGCAAAAGCATGTTCATGTCACAGGGCATGACAATTCAGATGTTCCAGTGAGAAATATATAAGTAAAGCCTGTCCCAGAAAGGATGCAGTGGGAATGGCGTGCTGCACGGATGTGGTGTAGAAACACCACATCTTTCTTTATTTAAAAGAAAACCAAACCTAACAAATAAAACACAGGAAATATGGGCTTCATTCGTACCATCTTTACACTTAGCCTGGAGGTTGCCCTGCCTGAGTTAGGCTGGCTGGGTTGGATCCGGCTGGTCACAAGCAGGCAAAAGCAGTGAGAAGGAAGCATCAGAGCAAGGTGGGCATTTGCATGGTAGGTCTGCTCTGCCCCTTTCCCAGGAATTAGCTGGTGTGTAGGCGTCCCCACCATGGGAACTGCCTGGCTGATGGCAGGGAAAGGAGCTCTGTGGGATCAATCAAAATATTTGGGATTGGTTTTCAACTGTAGAGCTAAAGGAGCTTAGTAGCAGCAGCACACTGTTTGCTACAGTGCAGGGCAGTTGGATACTACGGGAATTTGTGTGTCTGATGAGATGGCACAATGGATCCTACAGTGTTACCATAGCTTAGCGTGTTTCTTATCCACATGCCAAGAGTTTGTTCAAACTCCTTCCTTTATCTGTGACTGAATTTCTGTTGCATTAATGGAAGGAAACTGCAAGTTGATCAGTCTGTGTTGCTAGAGACCCTTTGTCTCGTTTATTATTGGAAAAAAAACAACAACCTTAAAAACAAAGAAGTCAAGTTTTATAGTGTTTCATGCCTGTCTTGAAACTCTACCAATAATACAGGCTTGAGATACATTTTAACTGTTTGCATTGTCAAGTCTGCTAAATGTTAGAGGGGTGATCAAGTTCCTTTTCTTCATTCAAAGCTTTTGGGCAGGAATTCCAGTTAATATAAATGTTCCTCATGGGCCAGGTTGGGTCTCAGTATCTAATCTAACTTGAACACTTAAATGGCTTAGATATTTTTCTGTCTTCATGTTTCTTGTACATTTCCTTTTAGGTTTCGGTTGCAGAAAGCAGTTATACGCTTAACTAGATGCTGGGAATTCTAAGAATTCAAATGTTTGTTTTCAGACCGACTTATAAAGAGAAAGAATAATTTTAAAATATACTTGAGTGCAAAGTGCCAGAAGAACCCCTAGAAGTTGATAGGAGAACAGTTACATATTTCATTTTTTCCTAAAACGTTGTGAAATAATAAAAATAATAAAAACAGAAGTTAATGCATTCTATTACATTGAATATAAGATTAACATTTTAATTAAACTGATAATCAAAGTGGATAGGACAAGGGGGAGTGGTTTTAAACTGAGACAGGGGAGGTTTAGGTTAGATATGAGGAGGAAGTTTTTCACCCAGAGGGTGGTGACGCACTGGAACAGGTTGCCCAAGGAGGCTGTGGATGCCCCATCCCTGGAGGCATTCAAGGCCAGGCTGGATGTGGCTCTGGGCAGCCTGCTCTGGTGGTTGGTGACCCTGCACGTAGCAGGGGGGTTGAAACTGGATGATCACTGTGGTCCTTTTCAACCCAGGCCATTCTTTGATTCTATGATTATCTTCACCTTAATGAAATGAAAAGATTTTGATATTGGCAAATTAAATATTTTTTTATGTTAGTACAAGTAAGGTAGGAATTAGGCTTTCTATGTGAAGATTTACTTTGGAAAATTAAAAAATATTGTTGAGGTGGATTTTTTTTTTCCCCCAAAGCTACATGTTGTGATGGAAATCTGTCTATCTTTCATACACTAGTTCGGACCAGAAAGTATACAATGCCAGTGCAGCAATACAGTTCCGGCTTCTGTCACTTGCTGAAGGCTTCTTACCCTACTTGAGGTGTGCCCCTGTTGGTGTCAAGGGGTTTGACACCCCTTGATAAGGTTTTATCAGTTGAACGTATTTTGGCCATTCCTTTAGTGGTTAAATCAAGAATCCCAGACTGTCTGGATGTCAGGAATACAGTAAGTCACACAAAGTGATGCCATGTTGAAAATGAAATTCAGACTATGTGTGCCTCTTGGTTTGAGTGCTGAGATGGGACTGACTGAAATGAACCATTCAGTGACTAGTTCATCCCAGCAGCGTGAGGCCAAGGTTTAGGATGTATCAACACTCCCTTTAAAATCTGATTCATTCATTCCTGACTTTGTTTTATGGTGGTACAAACCTACTTATTTCTTCCAGTTGTTGGTGTATCAAACTCCATATAACTGGGAAAAGACTGTGGCTTTCTTTGTAGATCATCTAAGCGCCAGTGCCTGTGTGGATGTGCCTTTTCTGTTTTGGCATTACCAAATTAAGTGTCAGTTTGTGAAATATTTACTCTATCTGCAGAGCAGATGGAGTGGAAATGCTCATGTGAGTAAATATTTGCCATATATGGACTGTACAATCTGGCTGCATCCTTGCTTATACTCTGTAATTTATGCTTTTTAAACAGCAATGAAGAAACCTCAAAAGATTCAGAGGTTCTTTTGGATTCTCGTAAACACCAAAAGCTTGGATGTTTTCCTCTGCCTCTTGAGGCTTTGCAGTCTCAGTGAGAAAGTTGGTAGAAACCCTTTCAGTTACAATGCATTTAATACTATACGTTCTGCATCCATCTAAGTGCAGAATATGCAGGCAGCTGCATGATAACAAGGGACATTCGCTGCACATTTTTAGGCTCTAACACGTAGCTCCATTTAGATTTGGGTTAAGTATGACGCTAGACAGACGGCCTCATTTTTACCTAAGGATTTCTGTTCTCATTTGTTACTTTTTAAAAAACACACATAATTCTGTTTCAGGCCCTGCATAAGAGAAGTCCCATTTGGCGACCGCCATTGAATGTGATCTATAAACTCATTTACTGTTTTTTCTCCTAGACAACAAAAATTTCAAAACAAATTCACCAAGTGAACGTGTGGAGTAATAGGAAAGTTTATTTTTAATTATACTTGTAAATTGTTTTATTCTGAAGATTTATTAAAAGGAGAAGAAAACCCCCTAAAGTTCTGAAGGAATATTAACATAACATGCCTGTAACTCAAGCTGTGTTTAATGAGAGGTGCTGTTTTTTTTTCTGCCATGAGGGCTACAGTCCAATGAGTGATAGCTATGAAAGAGGTCACATACATATTCATCAAATTCGACATGCACATGTAAACTGGTTTTAATAGGCCATGACAGCAGAAGTTGTGTCAGGCAAATAGCTGCACATGTGCTCGTTCCCTCGACTGGCATATTTAGCCATTATCACTCTGGTATCCATGGATGAAATATTAGCTTGTTAACTTAAGACCATCAGTTGTTGCTGATGCTTAGTGGCAACCAAAAAAGCACAGATTCCCTCTGCAACTTTATTATGTTGCAGAGGTAGAATTGAATTATTACAATTTCGTTGTAATATTTCCATTTCCTTCCCTTATTTATTACACAGCATATTTGCAAGTGATAAATTGGAATGCAGCTACAATATAAATAAAGGATCTATTGATTCAAAAATACTCCAAGGATTGGATCCTGTTATTTCCATGAAAGTCTTGCACTGTGCTTCTGATTGTACATTCAGAAGGGACAACGTTGCTACAGCAGTAATTTTTCCATGAGCGCATAGCAGCATGTATATTGACACAAAAAAAAATAAACCAAGGGAAAATATGGCCCCTCAGAATCCTCAGCGCAGCAAGGGGTAAACGACCAGCCCTCTGCCACGTGTAAATCAGCATACCTACTGGATCATGCTGGTTTGTTTTGCCTAAGGTGTGACAGTTTGGTTAATAGTTAACCTCTTTTTTTTTCCTTTTCTCCCACAGCCAGGGAAAGGGAATACTGGACCTTACTTGTTCTGTCTTTCGGGGGAATAACATCTTTCTGCACTAGGAAAAAGGTGGAGAAGAGCAATTGCATGCAGGAAAGCAGGGCTACTTGAACAATAGCTTTGCGTTTTCAGAAGATGTAGCACACTGCAATCTCTTCCCCAGAGAGGTTTTTAAAGACTACACATTTTGACTGATGTGTGGGATTGGGCTGTGATGGTCTGTTTGAGGAGGCGATCTGGATTGCCACAGCAGCAAATGTACCTTTGTGTGATACAAGATTGATACGCAGGTTTGCAGCTCTGACTTGTTGCTGTATATACGTTAACAAACAGAGAAACCTAAAAAAGAGCTGCTAAAGCCTTCTAGCATTCTAATTATGAATGCCCAGATGTGAATGCCTTGCTTTTCCAAATTGGTTCCCTTGCATTTGTTGAAGAGCTTTTGCAGATATTGAGAGCTAGTGAAGCAGATGTCAAGGTTGGCCAAATTATGGTGTTCTTGATTGTAATTCGGAAGTAAAAGAACAAGTCAGCACAGATGCAACTCATCTCAGCAAAGAAGGAAATGTTTCCTCAGTAAACAAGTTCCTCCCTTTCCATATCAGATTAGGAAACCTACCTGCCCACATCACAAGGCCAAAATCTTTAGGGGCACAAAGAAGGCTTGGAAGGTAGGTTTTGATCTGTATCCTCTATTGTCCCATTAGATCTTCATGTGGGGGAAAGAGTTCAGGAAGCTAGGATTAGTTTTCTTTTGCACAAGGACCATAACTGTCTCCCGGGGAACAGCAGTTGCAAACTCCTGCTGGACACTCTTCTTTTCGTCTTGGTCCCCCCTGTTTTTTGCCCTAAAAGGCTCTTAATATCAGGTCCAGTATGAAGTTGGCTGCAGCAGCTTTATCCCATCTGCGTTACTTCCCTGACTGAAGGGAATATTCACGTAGCAAACCACAGCTGCTGTGAATAACACCAAAGAGCCTGCTTAGGAATTGAGGTTGATGTTTATTTTAACAAAGCACACCTCATCTTTGTAATTTTGAACTCCCACACAGTTGGGAATGCTGCAACCAGTTGAGAAATCTGTAAAATTAGACTCCCGAGGCAGATACATTAATCAGTTACTGCACTCTCCTTTGCATGTCTGGTACTGCTTGTATTTTGTGTAAGAATGAGCATGGGGAATGGTGCTCTTTTAACCCTGCCAACTGCAAGGAGTGTGGCGTCTCCAAAGAGAAATACTTAAGGAAAAGTACTCCGTATCAGTAGTGAGGGACTACATTGAAAACGATCAGTATTTGCAAAAGGTAACAATGTTTGAGCAGGTCTTCTGTATCTCCAGACATCGTGCCAATTTGAGTGTATTTGACTTCTGAGTTTGGCACTACTTGCTCCAAAAAGAAGGACTAATTAGAGAAGCTGGACAGGGAAGAGCTTCCACTGTTTGAGGGTTAGTCTTTCTAATCATTTAGAGGTGAGGATGGCATTAAAGCCTGAAATAGCAGATGTTATGTCCTGATGGATGTGTTTCTTGGCATCATGTGCTGCTCCTCCAAGTAGTTTTGATATCCAGAGAAGCAGGGGTTCTTGCCAGTCTCCGGGCTGGAAGACCCTCTTCTCCACAGGGCTGGAGTCCCGGGATCTTGGCTTGCAGGTCACTGTAAGATCAGTTTGAGTCTGAAGTTTTCCAGAGAGCATCTTCCCCTGCAGCTTATAGGAAGAGTCTAGTGCATGGTTGTCCCACCTTTTGGCTTGCCTGGGCCACAATTTGTGATAAAGAGTCGTCTTGGGCTGCATATGCATAGATTGTTCTGGAAGTAATGCCTCTTATTTATTTCCATGGAAACGAAAACAGGTGCAAAGAGCACAGTAACACCATTTGATAGGGAAAATTCTAAGCTGCAAAACACTTTTTTCAGTGTAGTTCACAGGACTGCGTTTAGCCAGTGTATCGCAATGCATAAAGCTATTTTACATGACTTGGGTTAGCACTGCATTACATCCTTCTGGTTTCAGTACAGGCAGTGTTAACAGCACCCTGATGTGTGGTTGTTGGGAGTGATGGGGGCATGCCTGGGGCATGGCTGGGCCTCTCTCTCGGCAGGGCAGAGCTGCCACCATGATGGCACGGGGTAGGGGGTGGCTGCAGGGTGGGCTATACTGGGCCATGGTTTGGATGCACCTGGAACTCTAGTACATGGGATTGTGAGGAAGGCTCTTGGGTGCTGCTGTGCTATAAATGAGGATAATTTAAGAGCAGAGACATTGAAATCTGACACGAGTTAATCTTTTCCTCTATTTGATATTTGTTAATGCAGCAAGGCTAGCTTCAGATGTTTTGGAAAAAAAAAAAAAGACCTGAGGTTGCCCCGGTACTCACTGTGCAAGGAGAAGTCTGTCCTATAAAAAGGCTTTATCTTTTTATTAAAAAATGCACTAAGTCGTGGGAAAATATTCAAAATGAGGAATGATCTGATAAAAAAACATTAGAGGCTTGGCATTGGCTCGTATGAACTTCCCTGAAAGAGAAGGGACGTGTTTGTATATTTCTTATCAAACAACCCCAGATTTATTTATATCAATCATTCCAGTAACATGACGTGTGAAATTAGCGTTACTACTTAATTTTACATTACACTGACAAGCAACATCATTTTTGATCTTGTCTAGATGGACGAGACGGTTTCCAAAAGTGCTTTGCAAGAAATGGGAAAGCTGGCTGCTCCTCAGTAATGTAGAGTGCAACTTTTGATTCTTCATGGTTTAAAAGCCAAATTTCTTATAGAATCCAAGAGCAAGTGAGTTATTCTAGACCTCCTAGTCCTACTAACAAACTTGTCCACTAAGCAGGTCTGTAATATACTACGGTCCCTGTCACGAAGAAGTTTTTGAAATTTTTCTTCACTTTTGTGACCTCAAATCAACTTTCTGCCTTGAACATGAGATAAATGCTTCCACCACGTTCATTCCAAAAGGCAAGCACATCTGCGCTCGCAGTCGAGACTATTTATTTGACTTTTATTTTTTGTTGTTGTTTATTTTCTGACAAGCTATTTAACCTCTTTGATTTATCCTCATGCTGAGTTAATTCATTATTTGTATTTGTAGGAGAGCTAGGGATGTGCTGGGGTGGATTTTTCAGCGATTGGGTGGCCCCAATATTTGCAACTGGAAGTCTAATTGGTAGAGGAGGAAGGAGGAGCTGCTTGTATGGTCATTTTCATGTGTGTTGTGGTAGAAACAAATGGATACAAGTCAAATATTGGCATTTATAAATGCGCATGTGGTTAAACTTAATTAAGTTAAACCCTTCCATAAGCTTTTGAGTCCATAATCTGGTGCTCTTTTGTTGATGTCCACGGGGCCCTGCTGACTTTGCTAGTAAGATAAAGAATCAGAAATGAAACAAACACGGAGTGATAGAGCCTGAACTTTAAGTGCTAAATACAACAAGGAATCAGAATTTGTGCATTAGTTTTGAATGAAGTCCTCTTCTTGCCTGTGTAGAAAAGTTTTTGTGTGGTAGCAGGTGTCAAAATCATCTGAAGAGAAATCTTATGTTCTATCATCTCCTTTCCTCTGGATCTCTACTCCTTTAATTATTTAATCCTAAAGTTTTAGAAAAATTCTGTTAAGTGGGGCTGCCGGTGGTACTCTTGGCCACTAAACAGAAGCAAAACTGTCCCAGATAACTGCCATGGCATTCCCTAATGAACACGCACGAATGAGAATTGAAGCCTCAGCTTGCTTGCTTGCTTGCTGTTCTGCCCAGCAGGAAAATGCCACTTATATGCCACTTCTGATCACTTTTCTGAGTCAGTAAAATGCTGCTTGGCACATGGGTCCCTAAAGTTTATGGGGAGGATTTTCCAATGACATGAGATGTGAAAGATGGTGTCTTGCATGTGTTTTTCCTTTCTCCCTTTCCCTGCTGACTGCTGGGTCACTGTTGTCTGGTTGAACATACACAGCGTGTGCACTATGTGAATTCACACTTCCTTGGCAAAGGCACTTCATACAGAAAGCTCACTCCATAAATAACTCGGGCCGTGCGTTTATTCTGCTCTGAAATGCTGTAAAAAATAAAAGGCTACCTATCAAAGTTGTTTGTCTAATAGTGGAGGAAGGGGACGATATTGTAAACACTGTCCAAATGAATTGTAGTAACCAGAATAAATGGTGGTTGCTGTTATGGAGCTCTGAGACTGAGGCCTTTCCAAATACATCACATGTGACTTTAATCCATTCCAGAACCCACGTCTGTTCCAGGCTTGGAAATTTGATGCTCTGAGGTGCTAAGCCCCCTCTATTGCTATAGGAATCAATAGGGCAGCAGCCTGCTCAGCACCCTACAAAGGCGATCAATCTGCAGCAGGCCTGGTCCTCCAGGCCTGATCCTGTGCAGCCTTCCTGTCCACACTTAATTTCAGACAGGGATATACCACCTTTGGAGAAGGACCACTCAGTTAGCCTACATATAGGGTCTGCGGCTTCAGGGTCTGATGCTGTGTTCATGTTTTGTTCTGATGTTGAAGCTTGCCAGCGTACCTTCCCCATAGCAATCTGCTTTAGTAAGGCCACAGTTCTCTTCTTAACACATCAGAGATGTATCTGCTTTCGGTGGACAAGAGTTCTTGGCACTGAACTCATTGATAATAAGCTCTAACTGGGGCTTAAAGGAATATGTTTACAGTGTATGAAAGAGATCGTATCGATAAAGTTAAATTATATCCAGCAAAACCCGATTTTATGTGAAAATTTAATCCAGCAGGTGCTGATGCTCCTGCAGTTTCCCCAGCATGCGTAATGTTAATTCCTGAGAGAAACAGTAGGGTGGGGAAGGGGAGGAGGAAACAAGAATAAAAAACGTCCTTAGCCATCAGTATTTGCTGCCTGAGAGGGCGTAAACCCTGCTTCAGCAGCCCTTCTGACGCCACTGCCGGGAACTTTGAGGTGACATCCAAGCCCCTAATAGCGGGCAATCGGTTTTGACAATAATAGTAGGTGAGCTGCTTGCTCACCTATCCACAGCAGCCTGGCTGGAGCAGTAACAGAATCCCATTTGGCTTTGGGGTGGGGGCCGGTGCCTGCAGGGCTCCCCATCCCATCTGTAATTATACGGCCGGCAGAGGAGTGCCTCAGGTTGCACATTAGGCCCTTGCTGAGATCGGTAATTATAATATCAGTTTTCTCCGAATAAGTCTGACAGAACGGCGTTGGTAGCAGAGGTGACTCAAAGTTTAGCAAGTCTTAGGGAAAGTTTACTGTCTCCTGCTGTTTTCTGTCCCACAAATTTGGCCTCGCTAATAACCAGCGCTGGCCACAAGCAGTAGGAATCCTTTTCAATCACTATTAGCAACACTTCATTTCTGTCATATTTGACCCCTGGCAAGCTGCAGCCCAGCAAAGAGCATTCCCTGCAGAAAGTAACCAGACATCTAGGATTTACTCTGTGACAAATGACATTTTTAAGGGCCCTTAAAAAAAAAAAAAACCTGAAGCAAATTCACAGCAGGACTCTGGAAAGGCCTTCAGCAACCTGCGAAGGAGATAAGGCAGGGATAGCCCTTACACGGTAGCACCCCATCTTTACCTTTATATTTTGTGTGACTTCATGCTTGCTGGTACCTCCAGTGGGAAACTCCAGCTCCCTTCAGTTTCTTAAGAGCCTGGCAGTGTTTTTAGTGTTTTGTACTGAGAAGTTTCCTAACACAGTAATGTCTTTCTCCCTCTTATACATTTTCATTTCTGGGTCTCTGTGAGTGGTTCAGCAGCCCTGTTCTTACTGGGGAAAAAGTGAAACGCAGTGTTGTCACAGCCACCAAGCTAACATCTACTCTATGCCTTAATTTTTAAGAGAAATGCCTGAAATCGTCAGGAAATTGTTTTTATTAAAATTCCTTTATGCCCAAGCAAGAAAACATAGTGAGGCTCTTTTGCACATTTAGTTTCTCATAAAGACAACTGTGCATTTGAGATAACGCTGCAAACACCAGTATCCAGGTAATGCACTGTTGTAAGGGTCTAAAATGAAGGCAGTGTGACCCGGGGGAAGCCGATGTGAGGGAGCAGATCTGTTGGGAGACAGAAGCAGAATAAATAGTAGATACATAGATTCCTCTTCCACAGACGTTTCCAGCTCAGCTGTTCTGAGGTAGATCCTTGTTACTCCATGGGAGCTGTGGTCTGTTAAGTGTAATGAATATATTAAAAAGCTAGAAGACGTAGCAAGAGCAAAAAGGCGTAGGCTTTTGAAACCACAGCTTTTTATATACTCTTACCAGCTGTTCTTTCTCAATTTGTTTCCTCACTTTGTGATTTACAGGGAAAAAAAAAGGCACGAAAAAGCCATCTTGGCTGACAGTTTATGGCCATTCAGAAACGGCGGTCATTGAGGTGACCCTGAGTACTCATACATTTACAATAGCACATAGCGTGTTCTCCTTCCCACCTCCTGTGACCGTGCAGGGAGCAGCCAGCACTGCCCCAACCGGGAGAACTGCATTGCTTGCCCTTTCACGATGTTTTTCTGCAGCGCTCCCAGTTGACATTTGAACATATTTTGGAGGGTGTGTTGCAGCCGCGCCTAAGCTTGTGCCTCAGGCCTGTTGCCTCTCTGACCTCTGAGCCTCCTTGGGAGCCAGGCTGAGGGCTGCCCTCTCTATACATGTCCAGTATGTCCTTATTTTAGGGATTTGCGCGATGTCAGGATTCTCACGAGCTAGTTGGGGAATGTGTTGGCCACTGAAGGCAGAAGGGAGGGCTGTGAGCCCGCTTAAAATGTAAATTTCTTTTAGTTCAAGAGCAAAACAATCTGCTTCAAGCAGTCCTGCGTGCTTTCCATGCACAGTGCCTGCACATTCATATTTTTGCATGCAAAACGAGAGTTTCCTCATAGTTTCTAGTCTTATGTCTTCTGCTCAGTTTATGTCTTCTTTGGCAAAGCAGCTGTTGGCACATACAGCTTTCCAGAGGGCAGCTTCCACAGGTAAAGAAAGAAAGTTGAGTGTACTCAGGATTAGCACAGATTGACAGAGCGCTAGCTGCTGTCCTAGCTGGGTAGTGGTGTCTGCCAGAGAATGGAGTTAGGTGAATGAATATCTGTGGGATGCAGGAGTTGTATTTTATGGTCATTGGTATAATGACAAGTGTATATTAAAGGGTATCACAAAATTATTACCATTGCAATTGGGTATTTGCAATAAATAACTAGAAGAGAGGGGGTAGGACGTAAAACTGCTATCATGAATTAGTGTACATCTTGCATATTTTGGGGCCTGAAATTGAACATTCTCCTCAGTCTTTGATCCACAGCTTGATATGTGCTGAAGAAGGATAAGCTAGCCTGACCAAAAAAGAGCAATGTGGAGAGCATCTAATTTCTCCATGCATTGTGCCATATGTCCGCATTGTCTCCTAGGTCTTCGTATGCACTTAATATACTGAAAATAGCCTGAGAAGTGCTAGCTTTGTTGCCGAGATTGTATATATTGAATTGAACGTAATTTGTGACCATCAAAAACTCCTTTAAAAGTACATTTGTTTCATCTTTTCCATTACGCCCTCTATCGAGACATATGGAGTGAGTGAACACAACCCAAAGAAGTGAAATCCTAGTAGATGCTAATGGAGTCTGTAGTTCATGCTGGGGTGGACTGATCAAGAGGACGTCGATTAAACAAAGCATGTTTGTCTTGCTGTTCAACTCAGGTTGAAAACAGGCATCTGGGACGAAAGAACTAAGCCACTACTGCCCTTTATCTTACATCCAGGTCTTCCCACCCCAGATGCTGTGGGGTAATAGACTTATTTACATTCCAGAAGTCATGCTGTTGGGCTGCCGTCTTGGCCTAGGCCTCCATCATCCCAGCTCAAGTAATCCATTATCATATTTTTCCTGGTTGGTTTTCAGCTGGCTCAGGTTCCTGAGCTATGTAGCTGTACAAATTTGTTGTCTGGAGCAGAGGAGGGGAGACCCATGTGTGGACAGGTGTGAACCCACCTCCTGGAGGACACTCATACATCTAGGTGGAACCACAAAGGGACCCCAGATGCCCTCAGTACGATCACCAAGGCTAAGCCCAGGAGAATCTTGCTCTTTCCGTGTGTGGGCAGCTGAAGTCCCCTCATAGGAAAGACAGGTTTTACTTAATACCTTCTGATTTTTGCCTTCTAAGTGACTTAATTGATTTCCTTTCCCCGTGTCTAGAGGCCTGGATTACCAAGTTTCCTTGAAGTCTGAAGGTACGGGGTACATCTGAATTCTTGAGGCAATGTAATTAATCAGATGTGTGGAGAGATGGCGTCAAGTTAAACCATCAGCCACTACCGGCAATCTGCAGTGAAGCCATGCTGATCCTGCGGTATTTGAGTCAGAATTCCCCGAATGAGCCATTAAAAAAAGTCATAACCTGCTGAGGAATAGAGATAGATCTTGTGCTCGATGCACTGAACAGGGGATTCAGGAGGCAGAAGCTGAATTCCTGCTTCCCTGCCTCGGTCTGGCTGCCTGCCCTTGGGTTTGCCACTTACTATCTGTGCCTTAATTGCAAAGTTTCTGCATGTTTGTGTTGCTGTACAAAGCTGATTTTTCTTAGTCAAGATGTCTGACACCACAGAGCCGTACTCCTGCACTCAATGTGAAGTATCACAGTCAAAATGGGTAGTTGGATATTTGCTGGAGTAAAGGCTTTGTTTCTTGAGCTAACCCCCAATGCACGAAGTTTTTTGGCCTTATTGACTTGCTGTTGTGCTAATGCTCATTCCCACGGTTCATTTCTTTTTTGTGTCGCTCAGTTTGTGTGAAAATCTGTCTTTACATTTCCAGTGAAAGTCTGGTTCGGACTGCGTTAACATAAAGCTGAGTGGAGAAACAAGAGGACAGACTAGTGTTAAAAGGGAGGGAAGCAGAGGTGACTCAAAGTTTAGAGAGCCTTAGAGAAGTTTACTGTCTCCTGTTGCTCTCTATTCGACGGAGTTGGCCCATCTAAAACCAACACTGGCCAGCAGCAATGGGAATCCTTTTCAATCACCATTAGCAACACTTTTATTTCCATCATACTTGACCACAGCAGGCTGCATCTCAGTGAAGAGCATTCCTTTCAGAAAGCCAGCAGACATTCAAGTGCAGCGGATTTACTGTGTGAAAACGACATTTTTAGGGGCTTCTGAAAATGTTTAAATGAATGCTCTTTTTTAGCTCTTTCTCACAGCTTGGTTCTCAGCTTAGAAAGCCCTTCTTGCTTAGCAATTTTAGTCTCCTACAAGAATTTGAAAGTTAGGTTAATGTTTGAAATATAAAGGTCCTGTTGCTACTGTAAAATCACACATTTCTTATGGCTTGTATGTTGGTAAAACTAATGTTTATAGCTACTTTCTTCAGGGTGGATGAAGTGGGGTTACTGATGCATATTTTGGACAAAATCTTTTTGACAAAAGAATCCTGCACAGTCTATAAGTTTTTATGTAACTCTGCAATAATGCTTTCCTGCTCAGACTAGCATTACAGCGTTCCATAATACAACCCTGTTCAAGATGTTCAGAGCCAAGAAGAGAAATTTCCCCCACTTTGGCCGTATTGCTAACACTTTCCCTGTCTATCTCCTTAATCAGCAGACAGATTTCAGGTCAGAGAGGGGGAACCAGTGAATGGACTTAGAATGAAAGTTTATTTGTTGGAGAGAACAAATAGAAATAAAGTCAGTCTCCATTGCAAATGATAGTTAAAGCACAATTACAAGGAGCTGGTTAAATCCAAGTCACATTGTAATGGAGTGGTAGGAGTTTCCTTCGCTCCCTAGACCAGATTAAAGTGCCCTTGGGTTTGGTTCTCTCCCTGTCCTGAAATGCCTGGGCTCACGCCAG
This sequence comes from Alectoris magna, assembly GCA_030625065.1. Lineage (NCBI taxonomy): Eukaryota > Metazoa > Chordata > Aves > Galliformes > Phasianidae > Alectoris > Alectoris magna. The sequence continues at coordinate 7,987,818 of CM060562.1, forward strand.
TTCTGACTGGAATCAAAGGAAATCTCTTTTCTGCAGTGTATTATGTGACAAGCAATTATATGCAAATAATAACTATAAAGGTATGGGTTTTGTCAAGTTCCCTTAAAGCCCCTGTTTATATTCACAGACTTTTATGGTCTTCTTCCCCGAGGCTGGAGATTTCAGGAGCAGCTTGTGAACTCTGTTCCCCTCGTTTTTTTTCTGGTCACTGTTGTGGGGTTATCACTGACCCAATGATGGCACTCACCAGGGAATTTCCACGTGTTGATGCCTCTCTTTACACAGCCTATAATTGCATCCTGGGTTGATCCCACCTCTCTCCATTAACAGTCAACAAAGACAATCTCTTACAGTTTACAGAGAGAAAAAAACACACACACACATTTAGGCAGTGTTTGGGTTATCTATGGGATGAATCATCTGCTGAAGAGCTTGAAGCCCACTGTTAATTCTGGAGCCTTGATGCTTGAACCCTTAAGTGAGATACCTCTGGTAAGAGCCACAGGTGAGATCAGATGGCTCCAGGCCCGCAGTGCTCCTTCCTGAAGCCCCGAGCATGAAAAACAGCACAAATTAGTTTGGGATCCGTGTGAAAACATAATGCAAAATGCAATGCAAAAGCCATGTGCAGGGAGACAGTTTGACATATGCCTGTTGTTTTCGGGAAATTAGTGCAGCATGACTTTGGGAATCAAGCACATATAGTTTAAATGTTGGGCCTTCTAATTGATCCCAGTCCTGACAAAAACAAGTCTTGACATTACATACTATGTGATCCTGACACAGCAGGAGCAATTAGAGTGGATTGAGTGGTGTGATCATGAGAGGAAATCAAAGTTAAAATGTTGCCTTCTCGAAATTATGCTGCCCTACACGTGTGGTCTGTTCTTTCTTATGCCATGAATACAGAGAATATTTAATGAACTGGATCTTCAGTGAATATAACGTGTTTCCCACTGCAACTATGTGGTCTCCGTTAAATGCGATGCTGTATTTTTTGATGGGCAAGCAAATTGGTTTCTTTGTTTCGTTTTGTTTTGTTTTGTTTTGTTTTGCTGACATTAGCCAGGAGTTTACATTTTCAATTTCCTACAGCAAATTGTGCTTGTCCAGTTTTGAAGAGTACAGAAGAAAGGTATATAAATGTTTGTGCCAAGGGTGGCGGTGTAGAAGATGGAGTTCAGTAGTGCAGTTTCTGTTGGTTTTAATCTGGATTGAAGTGAATATTTACCTGTCAGAAACTTTATTTCCAGAAATCACTGCCCTACTAACAATTCTCCTACCCATGTGCACTCTTTAATTATGCTAATATTTGGAATAGATGTATTTGGATTGCAACACTGCATTGAAATGACTGACTCGTTTGGGTGCTCTTCAGGGCCTAAGTCAGAGTTTCATCACGTGTTGACCAGACTTAAAGAGGGATGTTGTCGATGAACATAGGTTTTACTTGCTTTTGTCAAGTAAAAACCATTCTTGTTTTGAAGGTATTAAGCAGTGTAATCGGTATGGTTAGGATTAATTGGGAAAGTGTTACTGTGACTGTTTGTGTCAGCTGTTTTGGCTACAAAACCACTAGTCACTGGATGCTGAGATGATTTGAAAGTGCAGCCAATGCAGTGTTCACAGTGATCAAACTGGTGCTATTTCTGCTGCGTCAGCTGCCAAAAATACGTAGTTAGGGTCTTCATTCAGGGCAAATGAGGAAAATTCATAGTCCCATGACATAAAATGAAGGGAACATCCAAACCCTGTATTATATATTTTCCTTTTTCCATTTCTTTGTATATAATTTTCTCTTCCTTTACATCTCTCTGTGTCAGGTTCTTGTTTAAAAGGTTTTGTCTGCGTTGAGAACAAAAGCAACTGATCCAGCCAGCCAGCCACTCCTGCCATATACAGCTGTTCTTTCCTTTACAACCCTCCAAAACCACTCTGAGCTAAATGTTTCATTTAAAAAATGAGTCATCAATCATAGCTCTTCTAGTAAGGAGGAGATGGATACTCCAACAACAGATACAAAATCTGCTTGTATTCCTTTTGACACATTGTGTCTGTTGCTCTTCCTGTAATAACTTCTCTCTCTGCATCTACCTGTTCTCCTTTCTGTGTCTTTCTTCTTCTCCATCCTCTCCCAAAGCATGCTGGCCGCTCTGTCTTCCCAGCATTACGTTCCCTGACTTTTGTCCTTTCCATCTTATTTCCACGGGCCTTGTCTGGTACCACTGAAATTAATGGATATTTTGGCAGTTTCTCTGTCTGCAGCAAAGCCAGATGCTCTCTAAATGCTGCTGCTCTTGGACCAGTAGTAAACGTATCAGGTTCCGTAAGAAACTCCATCACACTGGTGCTCTACAGGAAAACCAGTGCTGTTTTTGTCAGGCTAACCAGGAAGTACATCATTTCTAAAGAAGTAGTCACGCTGTATGGAAGAATAAATCAAACTCTAAGATCCCAAGATGAATTGGAGATTGGCTTCTTCCCAGTTCCGTTCCTCAGGCTGAGATCTTTAGCAGACATATGCTGGAGGAGGGATGAGGGAGGAGGGAAAAGATGGAGAAAAGGAGATTTTAAATGCCCTGAGGCAAGAGCTTAGCTGTCCTCTTCAGCAGTTTCTAGCTCTCTGAAAACCATATTGCTGGTAGTGAATGAATGCTCACTGTTTCAATTTCAGCATTTTTATTCCTTCTGTCCATAAAAACATAAATATCAGTCTGTACTAATGGCGTAATCTGGCCTTTGGAACAGACAAAGGTTACAAAGCTGTTGGGGAAACTTTACAATAATGTATTAAGACTGCATCACCTGCTGTCTCACCGCAATTGAGACAGCTGAAGCTTTCTTTTCAGTTAAAATAAGATTTTCTGCATCAACTAGGCAAGAGAAAGCAACTTGAGTCTTGAAGAAAGAAAGAGAGATTGAGAAAGAATCAGAAATCAGTCATTAGAAGAACGTCTATGCTTTGTCCTGTAGGCACTTAGTGACGCAATAGAAAGCCGCTAACTGTAAGCTTCCTCTTGTCAGTGGGAACCAGGAGGTATCTCCAAAGCTAAAACCTGAGTCAGTCTGTCAGCATGCTGTCTCTTTTTATAGTTAATAAAGGGAAAAAAAAATCGCAACTTTCTATTTTTGGTATCTCAAGCAGATGCTTAAATTTGAAAAGGGTGAAATTGGTCTTTTATGTATTTAGAAGGGATACGGTGTACGCAAATCTGCAGGGATAGTGGAGAGGAAAAGAGACATTATATAACTAGGGACACAGAGCAAGGACCAGAGTATGAAAAAGCTTGTGCATGTGGGGAAAGGAAAGAGAAAAATAAATAATAGCCAGGAGTAGATGGCAGCAAATGATGGGTGCCTGGCAGAGTCATTGGTGACAGAGATGGAGGAAATGTGGTTCAAATGTTGCAGTGTTTGTGGCCACGGTTGATGCATGGTGGTGACAAGGCAGTCATGAGATGCTGGAATCTGAGAGATAAACTGTGTAGAAGGAAGCATCTCTACCTGTGCTAGAGACTGGTCCATAGATTGCATGGCAGAACAGTGTTTCTGCTAAGATAATTAATCTGGGATTTTATGCCTAAAGGGCCTTGTTGACTGCCATTAACAATTTGCAGCAAAAGCAGACAAAGATTAAAATAAGCTTTTAATGTTAAAAAAGCCACCCAAAACGATGTATTTTTTTTCAGTTGTGAGTCAGGCCAGCAGAGTCACAGCAATCCTTGACAGGTTAGAGGATTTGTTTGCAAGGAGGCCATTGCTCTCCCACTCGTTTATTGCTTCATCTGACACCTTATGCGCATTCCATGTTGCTGTGAGTTGTCTATAAATCTTGCACCTTGTACCAAATCAAGGAGACCATCTGTTGAAGAAAGCCCACGTAAGGGGATTTCTTGGAACACAGCATTGGATGAAACTGCCCCTCTGCAGTCATTTTTTAGCCCTGCTTTCCTGGCAGAAAAGGGGGCAGGATTGTTTTTCTGTTGAGCAACACACAGCCCCAGTGAATCTGTAATTTCCAAATCTCTTTTGATTGGATTTATGTATTAATGGTTATAAGGATCTCCTCCTTAAGCTATAAATCACGTTTTATGGTATTAATTCATAGGAAATGATTAAAGCATCCTAAATAGGTAAAGATTTACAGGTTTAATATTAGCTGCTTGACTGGCATCTCCCCTTGGTGTTGTAGTGTAAGAAAACTGATTGGAGTGAGTTCATTTTTATGGAGTTATTCTTCATTAATAACTTGCTTCTGACTCCATCAAACATGTGCAAGGGACATGGAGACAGTTATTTGTTCTGAATATGAAGGACTGTAGGTTAAATGTTTTCCCTCATTTCAGATGAGGTACAGTACTGTGTTCTCTGCCTTAAGCAGCAACTCAGTGTTAAGAGATGTGCAAAACAGGAAAGCAAACTGGTTATGTTCTTCACAGCAGTATCTGAAAATTCAAGAAGGTCCATAGTAAAAGGACTACAAGCTTAGAGCCCGGGTAGATCTATTCAGAAAATGTTTTTCTAGAAGCAAATAATTGAGAAGCAGGTTGTTTGTATTTGTGCATCAGAATAGGTAGAGGACAATGCAAAGAGAATCAGAAACAGAGTAATTGGGTCTAGGAGGATCCTGAGTGTTCAGAAGAGTGTGGTTGACTTCTGATAGTACAAAATGGGAGGATCTTTGTTGAATGACAGGTTGAATTTCGATTTCTTGGTGCCTGCATGTGCATAACCTATGCAACCCTAACGTGCCACGTTTCTACAGCAAACAAGGCTGTGTAGTTATCTCAGCTTAACCTTCTAAAATGAATGTAACTTTAATGCTGTAGTATCTCTATGTTTAATGAAACTGAAAGTGCTATCTTCATGGTTAATCAGTCTGAAAGATGCCATACTTTTTGATCTCCTTGAAATGAAACACTCTTTCGATGTCATCTAAATCACGTGCATCACATTGCAGTAAGCACTAAGATCTTGGTACTACTTAGCTTTCCCACCACCCAAACCTACGTCATTAGGCAGCTTTGGGATGAGATTGTTAGCCATCAGGATGGAAGATGGATGAAATCAATAGCTTTCAAATGTTGATCCACAGACCTGAAAGCCTGCAGAGATTTAGCTGACCTTAAGAATTTTGCATGCTTTGATTCAGCTATTAAATCCCGTTCTGAGAGGTTCACCAGTCAGAAACTTGCTGTCTGCTAATGACATGGATGGCAAAATTTGACAGGAGTAGTCAATGCAGTTGTATAGCTCTCTTTGCCTGAAGAACTGTTCCTGTGGCCAAAACGCTTCAAAATTTCTTCCTGTGAAGGCCCACATCAGTGTTAGTTCCACTGCAACATTATGTAGTTACCAATGGGAAGGAAAACAGTCTTTATGATTGCCTTTACTTACGACCTGTATTATGGTATAAAAAGTTTGGCTGAAATATAAGGTATAAAAATGCTTTTGGCTTTTACTTCCAGGAAGTTGGAAGGAAAGAAGTATTACAACAGAAAACCAGAAATGTAATAGTGGATGTTTATATTTTGGAGGTGGATCATGCACAGTGCCCGAAGGATCTTGTGATGAGATGTCACATCAAATAACGTCCAGTACTCAAATGCTGTTGTTATAAAAAGGAGGTTTTGCTTCGACTCTATTCTATGACTCTGATCTAAAACAAAACAAAGAAACGCAGTTTCATAGTGAAATTATTTTGCTTTGAACACTAGTCACATGCAGAAAATGAGAAAAACACAAACAAACAAAAAAAAAAACCAAAAAAAAACAAAAAAAGACCATGCTCTATTTAGAAAAATTAGCTCCAGTAACATTTTAATGCTACTTCCTCTTATTTTTGATTTCATGTACCAGAAGTGTCTGTGTTGCTTGCTAATGATCATAAGCATCATCGACCTCTCCTTTGCCATGCGTAATGAAAGCTAGCATCTCAACATCACTGGGAAGAATCTTTATTTTCTTAACATAAAGGAAAACTTTGCTTTAAAAAAAACAGAGGAGAAAAGAGACATGGACCTGCTTTTGATGTCTTGTTTGTTAACGCAGTGAATTCAGTGAAAAGGTGCTCTTCTCACTAGGATGTCTTACAATTAGATGGGTAAGATAACTCAGGCTATGACTGATTATAATGATTCCCCATTTTCTTGGCACATTCACAGTGCTTACATGTAATGTCAAAAGTGAATGGAGTAATGGGAGAGGAGAAGCATGCATGTAGATATGAACTAAGGCTGGCAAGTCCATAAGAAGTTGACGTGAGTGTACTAGTTCCAAATTATTCAGGAAGCCTGAGGCTGTTGTATGGTTTTCCCTTGTTTTTTTCTATGATAACTTCGATACAGCTTTGATTCTTCCTTTTCCTCACTTCTTTCAAAAATGTCTGTCTGTTAGAGCCTGAATATGGTTTGTAAGGGCGTTTGAGCGGTGGTGTGGTTTTACCTGGCAGGCAGCTGAACACCACGGGGCTGTTCACTCACTTCCCCCCAGTGGGAAGAGGGAGAGAACTGGAAACAAAATAGAACTTGGAAGTTGAGATAAAAATTATTTACTTGGACAGAAAAGGAAAAAGAAAAATAAATAAAAACTGCAAAAGTAATATATATATACCTGTATCTCCACAATACAACTATTCGCCACCCACCCACCAACACTCACCTAGCAATAAAACTGCTTGCTGACCAATGCCCTGCTAGCAACGTCATGTCTCACTGCCTCCAAATACCACCCAGACAACCCCGGGGCAGCAGCCCTCCCCTGGCCAACTCCACACAGCTTTATGGTCTTGTGCATGACATCTCATGGTATGGAGTAACCCCTAGCTTAATTCAGGCATCTGTCCTGGTTCTGCCTTGTGCCTTTCCATTGCTCTATCATGGCAGCAGCTCTTCTCTGTTGGGCAGCTTGGCCTGGACATGGACTCAAGGATTTCCCCCAAGACAAGACAGAGATATGTGTCCTTTTTTTCGTAACAATTGATTCTAGTATTTAATCCATCAAAAGATGTTATGTTGCATCTTCACGCCTTGAAACCCTACATTTTCTTCTCAAGTTCCTTCCTTCATTCTTCCAAGGGGACACAGCTCCCATGTCAGCGGTGATAGTAATATAATTCCTGAAATACATCAGTTCTAACAGCGTCTCCTGGGACCTTTCCTGATGATTTCCTTCTGATGTGATCTGCTGGTATTTACTCAAAGTATCCAAGACTGTTTGAAAAATGGAAGAAATCACAGCACTCCAGTAGCATTTGGATGTCTTCTGTTTCCTGGCCTGTTGTTTTTCATTTTCCTAGGGAAAACCCATCCAGCCTGGCACTGATCTTTTCAACACTGCTCTTTAGTAGATGCCACCCATCCAATCAAAGCAGGGCAGAAGCTGCCAAGCTCTAGTGCTTCTTTGCTTTATTCCTTGAAGAGTATCCTTGCCTCCTCTTGGATGTTTTCTATACAAATATTTGTGATTCTGTCCCTCTGTTCGCCAAGATCATGTTTGCTTGCAATTAGTGGAGCTTTTAAACAGATTTGGGCCACTGCTACACAGTTCAATGATCACCACTTTTCCATTCTTTTCTAGTCATTCTTTTGTAATGGGCAAATATATTTCACAACATAATAATGTCCCTTGGCAGGTTTGATCTCATTCTCATAATGTGAATGTTTATAGACAATGGACTCAATATGCCAGTTAAAACAGATTTTGATTTTGCTTATCTGCAGCCAAAGTTCTTGGCCCCTGGTGCGCAACCAAACCATGTGTAAAAAGGTATTCGGCTCTGAATGAGATCACTAACATCTGTTGCTGCACATAGCATTTAATAATCTTCAAACACCATCAACAACAACAAAACTCAGGCAGTTTAAAATGAAGAAGTGTAGAACCATGGGCACTCTGAGACAGAGTTTCAGTTCCTCTTAAGTTACTGCTATGCCTTGTGCACACTGAGGTGCACTCCTCACAGCTACATACTCTGCCCTCAGGGTTTTAAGCAGTCAAGAGGGTTTGCTAATATTCCTATGCCTGAACATGATGGCTATGCTACAGCTGCTATGTGCCATTCACTAGGACTGGCTAAATTTGTGTGTGTGTGTAAGTGGTTAGATGAAAAACTTCAAAAATCTCTCCTGACCTGCATAGTTCATCTACATAGTCATTGTCCAAGAGCTTCTGATCTCAAGACACAATCTGCAAGCTGTTGAACAACTCACCATATTTTTTCTCCTGCTTGTGTGCCAGCAGCTGCTCCCAAGCTACTGCAGTTGCTTGCAGTGGGGTGGAGAGAGTGCTTTTTCTAATCAGAATGGACAATAACTGCATTAGAAGAGGATCCAGTTTTGAGGAGTGCAGCAAATGAATGCAGTGTTTAAAGACATCATCTGCATGGGCCTTTCCCTGTAGGAGAGTTGGCAGATGTCACTCTGTCAGCCTTTATTCTTGTAAACCAATGCAGACTCTTTGCAGAAAACCACAGAAGCTCAGGTTATCATGTTCTGCTTGGAAAAAGGAGATGGCTTGCACTCAGTTTTTCCATCTGTGGCAATATCATTTAGAAGGAGGCTCGGGTGTATTCTCTGTACTGGTAATGTCTTCACTGCCTGCACTGCCATTTGCCAGGGCATCCCGGGAAGACAATTTCCTACCCCTACCCACCATGTTATTATATCCCAATACAGGTGGCAATCAGGTTCTCAAATCACCTGCTGTAACTACCTTTTTGTTGCTATTGTTCAGAGTTTGGGGAGACAATGACAGTTTCTCCAGTAATGCTACCTGAAAACAAAATTGCGAGAGTACAGAAGATCTTCATCTCATTCAGAAGTACTTAATATTTCTAGTCCTTGATGGTACTAGCTCTTGTTTGAAGGGATCCCACTGAAAAATCTCATCACTATTCAACAAATCACTGCAGGGGTTGATCTGATGGAAAGAGTGGCCAAGGTTCTCTTTGTTTAAATAGCTGCTTAGCTCCCATACCTTGCTTCAGTTTCATCTTTACACAGTCTGGCGTTCAGAGGCATTACACATTTTAAATGCAGTTACTGATTTAGGTACTTGTATTTTCTTTTGATCCTTGCCTTTAGCTGTTGTCTTCAACACTGTTTGACTAGTGCTATATCTTATGTAATCATAAATTGTCTTAATTTTGGGAAGCCTTGGTAGGTGGAACAACATCCCCTATCTTTGTGTTGTAGCTAATGTTACTTACATGCAGAGATTACTCTAACCTACATATTAAAATTAACTCATAAACATTCTGGTTGCTCTTGGAGATATACAGATGCAAATTTGAATCTCCTTTTCTTCATGATATTCTTGAGAGCCAAAATAAAAGCCCAATTTTGTAACTGTCCGGAAGAACAGGAATTCTAAGCTGTCGCTTCAGGTGTTCCTTTGTATCCATCGTTGACATGCCTTGTGACAAATATGTATTTGTTCTCTCTTTTCTGCTCTTCGAATGTATGAGAACTCCCAGCTCAGGATCTAAGTGAGGTGTCTGCTTCACACACCCTTTCACAATGCTTGGTACCCACCTTGGAGCATTTTCAGAAAAAAATGAGTCCTGATTCTAGATCTATGTATTTTTTCTTTGTGGATGGTAGATGGTCTTGGCTTATTCACAGGCACTGTCCAATGTGCCTGGGTTCTGACAGTGCTTGGTAACCTGACCAATCTGAGCCATACCTGTGCGTAGTCCTGACTTCTTTATAATTTTGCTGGAACCTCGTGTATTCTCTTTTCTGCCTTTTTTAATCATAAGAATTCTCTAACATCATTCGGTGGGAGCATTGTACTTCTCTAATATGAGTGTTGCTTTTTTTTAAGTACAGGGAGAAAATACCATGGCAATAGTAGTAGGAATGACACGAGAGATTGATGAAATAAGGTAAATTAAAGTTTAATGCTAGCGATGGAAGTTAGTTATGGCATTTAGTAAGATTTTTCTGTCTACTAGAGTTACAGTTGTGGGTCTTTGAGGAAGGAAAAGTTTATTGACCTTTGTTGTCTAATGTTTTTTTATAAATGTACCTACCGGTCTGGTGCTATTACAATCCTCATCTCTTTGATTGCTCTGGCTCATAGTTTTCACTGAAAGTTCATCACAGCTTTGCATAGGTGAAATGTCTGTTCCGTTAAATGGAAATTTGGGTTTCACATCCTTTCCAGGAGCTGCTGTTAATGAACTTGCATCAAGCCTTCCTATGTTTTGCGTACAGTATTGTAGTTATATTCTAATGTTCCTTGCAGTGAAACATCTTTGTCATACAGTCCTAAACATACAAATGGGCTTGGTCTTTCCAAGTGATTCGTATGCCAGAGAATTTGGTTATGACTCTGAGTGGGCCACAGTGCTGTGAGGCAGGCTTATTTAACAGAAACTCTAGAGTGTTTGGCACGTTGTGTTTGCCAGGGTGAAATGCAGTCCTGGAAAGAGGACTGTCGTTCAGATGACTCACTGCAATCAAACACTTGGAGAAAATATAGTCGCTGAATGTTATGTCTACATGTAATTAACTGTATTTATCACTGGACAGAAACTGTGAAGTTAAGGGAAAATTAAGTTACGTTTTCAAACAAATCTCAAGCTACCCACACTCTTTTTTGGAAAACAAAACAAAACAAAACAGCTGTTTCTTTGCCAAGCAAACTGAAATGTTCTAAAATATAAATGTTGATGTATTGCAACAAAGAAATTCAATCGCTGAACGCAAACTTTGTTTTTAAAAATCGCAGTGTTGAAAACATCCAGATTTCAAACTGGAAAGTGGGATCATATATACACAATCTTTATTTAATCAGCAGCTCTGACATTTTTATGTTAAAATTTTCTCCAGAAATTGTATTCTTCCCCACTGCAGCGCTCCCAATTTACACACAATATACTTGCACGCAGATAGACGCACTTACAGTAAAGCTGACAGTTTCAGTTCCAGATGTGTCCATATATGTATATACACATGTGCTATATATAATATACACAGTAAATATTGGTGTGTTTTTTTTTTTTTCCATTTTCATTACTAATGCCTCAAAATTGAACACAGTGTTTGAGTGTACTTGCATAGGAATTGATATCACTAGAGACGTGGCAGTATATGCTCTTCATTGGGAGGGCAGGCCAAGGTTCAGTAATCAAACAAATTTCTGAATGAAAATGTCATGATCTTCAGTGCAGTGGATGCACTGTAAACAAAATCAAGCAGTGCCTTACAGTGATGGAATAGGACATACATTCTTTGTGTAAGGATTTTGACCATTTGTTTACAGCACAACAAGAAAAGGACTGGAAAGGAAATGGTTGAGTTCTGTCTTTACAGTGGGTGGGTAACTGGAGGGACAAATCCTTTACTGGACAGCACAAATAATACTTTTCCAAGCAGGTGTTGGGAAACAGTTTCTTTCTGCAAAATCTGTCATTTTTCGTACAGAGCAACAGATTGAATAGTCAGAAGATTGGTGACTTTAGGCAAATGAGCACTGTCACAATTACTTTAAATGTCAGGTCTTGGAAACCTGAAGAGCCAGAGGTAGGCTGGCACTCTTTCTTTCTCATTAGATCAGTGATACCTTCTGTTGGCAACACAAAGTTTGCTCTGTAGCCCATGCATCAGGCAGCAAAGAGCCCAGCAAAGCGTGGTGCTGCTGGCCAGCATGGCACCGCAGGCACAAAGAGCAGATACATCATTCCTCATCTTGGGCAGGAAGGTGCTAGCACAGCACTGAGCCCAAGCTCATGGGGTCCCCTCAAGCACCTTTTGGCTCCATGCTGAAGGATTGGTGTGCAGGAGCCAAGCCAGGGAAGAACTGTAGAAATCACAGCTAGGCCTGAGCAAAGCACTTAACTGACCGAATTTGGATCGTCACCAATTGCTTCCATTTAATGAGACCCTGTGGAAAGCAAGACCGTACGCTATAAACTTCCGAAAGGGGGAGCAGAACGCCTAGCTCGGTGATTAACCAACTAGAATAATGAGTTGTGTACGAGGCACTTTGGGAGATAGCTGTTATTCACTCATAGAAAGAGCGAGGTGTCATTTCGTTTTTTTAGGGTTGTAAGTTTCTAACTAATTTTTGTCTCTCCTTGCCAGTGTAACGGTTTGAATGTTAATTTAATTTTGCAGAATATCATTTATGTAAATGTAATTAGAAGGGAAACGTGATCGGGAGATGCACAGCACCAAAGAAAATTTATTACTCCGAGGGGTATTGCTCTAATCATTCAACTGCAATATTGAGTTTCCCCAGATTTAATCTAAAAGCAATAAATTACAAAAGGCTAATGTCCTGCCCAACAAAAAGCTGTCATGAACCCAAGTTTCTGTGGGGAAAAAATTCGACTTCATTTCAGCAACAGGCTCTCCTCGTTTACACATTCCTTTTATGATTCCAGGCAAGTCAAAGTAAAATGAATACAAATGTGAGAGTTCGAACACTTTCCCTGAATATGTATGTGTGTCTGTTGGTGATTGTAATAATCAGTAAGCCAGAATATTGGGTCTTCCCTATCCCTGGCAGAATTAGGAATGTGGCCCTACAAAAATACAACTGCAAATTCTTCTCCCCACCTTAGCATGACCCTGTGATTTAAGGGAAGGCAAAATGGAGGCTGATTAATTCCAGTGTCCATATGAAAGTCTGTTGCTAATGTACTGCAGTTTTTGTTCTCCTGCCGACGAAATGGATGAGTAGAAACTCTCTCTTCTTTTGCCCGGGTGCTTGAGCCTGTAACTTGTGCACTACATGGAAAGCCTGGTCTGTGCCGGGTAGTTGCCCTGTTGATGATGTTGGCCTGCCTTTACTGAAGGAGTGCTTTTGGAAAGTGGAATGAAAAACAAATGGGCAGATATATCGGATGGTGTGATTACTTCTTGAAGCCCGAACGTGAGTTTCCTTGTCAGTTCTGCTGTTCAAGGAGCATCTCTCCTCTTGAAAAATCTGCCATGAAAATTCTTCAGCAAATAAACAACAGCTAGGCAAAATAGGAACTGTGAAATGCCTGCCTAATGTGTATGCTAAAACACTGTTAAGTGTTGAGGTTTTGCGGTGCAATTTAGAATGAAGGCTGATGCCAACATTACACTTCTCTAAGAAGGGGAGTAATTAGTACAGGAAATAGGTTTCTTATGTTTTATTTAGCCAAATTCATCTCTGGTTTAACTCTACTGTAGCCTGGATTACATTTGTTCTTATTTCCCAGTGTTCCTCTGCATAGTTCTTTCTTACATGACCTTTAATTCACTGTGATTGTCTTTTATTTTAGGTGAGAACCGTAGTTCCTCTGTCAGTTTGTTAGTATCAGTTATGCTGTAAGCCCGGGTTTCTTGGCTCGCAAGAGGAAACCCATCAGATTCGCAACAAGTTTTTACAAAGTGCAAATTGGCAGGTTTACAGATTCCCACAGCTGCGCTCAGGACAAGGGGAGGAGTGCAGGGCTACGAAGAGGAAGGCATGGAGAAACGAGACTGTGGGAGGACTGGGAAATAATGCAAGGAGCAGAGGAGATGTCAGTGTTAGGGAGCAGGGGCTAAACATACAGATGACTCATGTGCCATGAAGAAAGAAGTTTTCTTACAGGCCTGCTTCCTCATGGCAACTTTTGATGTGTGGGGTACTACTAGCCTAAAGCTGCTTTGGCTGTAGTTCTCCACCCATAGGTGTGTAGGGAGGCACAGATGTATGCAGCAATGTGTGGGACAAACTGCCGTGGGTACACTTACTTAAGCAGTGAGCACTTACTTAGCAGTGAGCATGTACAGCTCCAGTCACCTCATCCTCAGTCAAATAGGTAAGCACAGCTCAGATCATGACAACCTGAGTGTTTCATGGCTTTTTGCGGGCTCATCAGTAGAGAATGCCAAAAATTATTATTATTTTCTTTCTTTTTTTTTCTTTTTTTTTTTCTTCTTTGTTCTTGCATAACGCACGAAGGGGAATCTTGCATCATGGAAACACATCCTGCTCCGGGTGGAGACCACTGTTCTAAAATTCCTTCAGATACATACAGGACACGTGGAGATTTTATTTGTCAAAGAAGTCTTCCAAGGTCGTCATCATTTATTGGAATTCCTGTGTTATTCATTTCAGTGAGATTTATAATTATAACTGGTAATTACAGAGAATCCACTAAACAATTCCATAGGAATTCCACTGTGATCTGACATTAATTAACAACCAATTATAAATTTTAATATAACTTTTAAAAAAGCCACCAGTGTCTGAATTCCTTCTTTCAGCTACGATGAAATGTTAGAAAGAAAACTGCATTTATAAGCTGGGGCCGTGTTACAGATGATTGATCAGCATTGCTGCGCATCACGGCTGTGTTTCCATAATGCAGCCACAACGTGGATAGGCAGCTTCAGTCTACAGAGGATGTGAAAGAATTTTTGTCCTCATCTTTGTCATAAGAGGCATCTGTCTCACAGGATTTCAACATTCTGTCCTGTCGACAAGTGTGCACACTTCAAGCTTAGATTTTATCTGGCTTGTTGTGTAAATTAGACTGATGTGAAGCATCGTTTGTATGCCTGATGCAAGCTCTCTCTGGCTTGAAAGTATATTTTCAAAAACTGTAGCAAAAGAAAAGAATATTTACTGATTCCAATGAGAATAGAGAAGACATGATAGCAAGTGAAGAGTATTAACATGGTTCTGGCACTGTTTGGTCACCTGCATTAAAGATCTGCTATCATGGTATTTCTATATTCCCCAGATCTACCAGGTGGGATGCTATCTAGAGAGATGTGGGTAATAAAATAACTGGTACATGTGGATAATCAATACTAAGTCTCTCTCTTTCCTTTTTTTCTTCCTTTCTTTCTTTTTCCTTTTGTTTCGTTTTGTTCTGTTAGGACAGCTCAGCTCTGTAATCATCACTAAGATTTTTACAAAGGTGGGGAGAGTGGGATGATACCAAAATGCATTACGTGCAAAACCGCATAGAGAACAAGAGACATAAAGGAAGACAACGGATTCATTTTGCGTGGATGAAATCATGAGGTAAGTTTGCAAAGCCTTGCCCTGCAGATTAATTTCCAGCATCTCCATTAAGCCTAATGAAAATCACATGTGTGTTTCTGATTGTTTCTTAGCATGTTTCTCCCTTGCCTCTTCGCAATTTCTCCCTGGGATCTTCCACAGCTCCTTTGATCAGTCTTTCCAGACCTCTCCCTGAAATGTGCCAACAGATCTTGTCCAAGTTAGTTAGAGTAAGTATCAGAGTGAAGTGTGGTCCTTTTAGCCACCTCCACACCTGGCTTTCAGTATAAAACATCACTGGTGTGAGTACAAGGTAATTCAAGAGAATTATAGTGTGACCTGTTTTGTTGCCTATACTACAGCTACTTGCTGCTCTAAACCAAGTATGTCTGCTGTTGCAAGCGACCCTTCTCACAGATTTTATAGACGTGGTTGTGTGGCCAATCCAGATTCCAGGGCTCATCACTGTGTTGCTTTATAGAGCCAAATGTGGTTTGGTTCGTTGTGTTTTTATTTCAGAAAAGTACTCTGCTCTTAGTGCTATCTGAGATTGCACTCGTCCTTTGTGATGGAAGGTCCATTTGGGACCTACTGCTGATTGCTCATGCAAATCTACTGTCTTTGCAGTCTTTACTGTTTCTCTGAGTCGGTGTAGGTGTGTGGGTGTACCACATTTCTCCTGTTGTAGTTCTGTGGCATTGTTATGGTTTGCACTGGCACTGATCAATTGGAGCAGTCCTCTTACTTAAACACTTACTTTGGAATCCACTGACAGTCTTGACCAAGAGATAGTCCTGCATGATGCTTTTTTGTTAATGTGAGCATATCCTCATATAAAATAGATGCAATTGCAGCTGGGAAATGCCTATAAAAATCTCATTCTGTAATGTTGCATCTAATTTGTTATCGGGGCATCTCTGAACAGCTTTGACAGTTCGCTGGAGATGTGTCACTGACAGCAAATAGCAAAATGTAGCTCTGACATAAGGAAATATTATAAACTTACTAGATAAGATCAGCTTCAACAGTGAATCAATCTAGCCCTATTGTACCCAGAGAGTATACAAGAACTGAACTTGTTGCATTTCCTTGTAAGTACCCCTAAAAGGGATTAAGTTTTTAAGATTTGGCTACATGCATTTCAGATACTAATATGCTTTTTTGGTTCTGTGCCCAAATAAGATTTAGTGGAATTTGGAGAGCAGCTGGACACTAAAGCTTTGGGAGATGGAGCGTCAAAGCAGGGCTTGTAGTAACCAACATCCTGTCAGCATATCCAAATGTTCTATATTTAACTTACTGTTAAAATTATGTTTTGTTATTTTTGTCTACCTTCAGCAAAAAAAGTTTGGTTTCTGTAAGATTAGAGAACAAGGCAAATTCAGTTAAAGCTATAAAATTTATCTTATTGCTTTCTTTTTTGCTTGCTGTTGATCTTATGGCAGCTGTAAGGGCAAATGGGAAAGATAGGTATTATATTTCAAAGGCAAAGTTATGAAAGTCTAAACTGCATCCAAAGTATATTTTACTACTAATAATGAGAACTGGATGAAGAGTGTTTAAAAAAATATGAACCTGCCTCAACTACATTGGTTCGGAAATAACGAATCTAATGCAGTTTTCCAAAGAATAATTGATATTATATAATCATAACTGGCAGTTTATGTCATGAAAGTGACACTTGACACTTTGCTGCTAACCAGTTTAACATCATCAATTAAAACATCACTTGTGTAATGACATTTTAGTAACCGGTTTAATATCATAAATTATGACATCACCTTCTTTTATGGCATCAGGGTTGAATGAAAGGCTTTCTTTAGAGAAAGAAAAAGGGAAAAAAGGAGGAAGCCTTCGCATTGCCTCATGTTGTGCTCATAAAAGGTGTGTATGTTCTAGCTTTCTGGTCACTCATTAGAGGGGATCTGAGAGCTGAAAAGCTGCAATCCAGTGTGAAATAGACATTTTAAAAGAATGTGCTTTGGGTTAGCATAGACAGCCTCCCAGTAGACAATAGTTTCCTTTGCATAATGCTGATGGAAATCATCCAGGAAGTATGGGTGTACTTGTGGAACCCGATGAACTCAATTACAGTGCAGTAATATTTACTGAGATTTGGTGTGAAAGTTCAAGTTTGCATCATTACCTACAAGTGGGTGTTCTTTTTCTTCATGGCCACTGTCTTTTAGATTATCCTTTGTATTTTATTCCTCACTGAATAGTCAAATTCAGTGCTAGATTCTGATATTTTACATCTCAGAGCCTTGTTGGCACTGGATTTTGTTATGACTGCTGGTCATAACAGCCTTGGGTTCGCAAATGGCTCCATCTATTTGTACTGATTTAGCCTCGTAGAAACAATTATAAGCCAGATGTGAATTGAGTCTGGAGTATTCTCAATTAAAGAAAAATACCTATGAATGAGTACATTTGTAGGATTAACTGCAGGGACCCAAATATTCTCAACATATTGTGTGCTTTCAGAGCCGGCTTTCTAAAGGCACATGGAATCAAATTCCTTCTCTTCCCACCAAGGTCATTAAAAACATCAGTGACCACAGGCACAAGCAAAACAAGTCACAATCAAGCATTTTCAAACTATTTGTGGTTGTTTTTGTTTTTTTTCTTTTGAAACAGAGTCATTGGCATATTAAGCTGTGCTGAACTCCACTGGGACTGTAGCATAGGGTGATGTCCGGTGCATGTTCTGTGCGGAAAATTAACCTTGTACATGCAGAAAGTCCCTGTGAATTCGTGTGATTCTCCCATGGCTTGCATTCATATCAGGTCCTTAATTTGTGAAGTAGGAAATAGGGAGATAATCCTAGATAGGCAGTCAAATTTGTCTTTAAAACAACTGAACAACTGTTGCATATTTACCAGGAGATAAGCATTTCCCTGAGTAACGTACAGGCTAATTTCCCATTTCCCTTACTAATTCCCAGTCTGTAAATCAAGGATATGACAAATGAGTGTCACGTGCCATCTGGGCAACTGTTCTGTCCTCTGTGAAGTGCCCAGTGTTCAAGAGATGCCCTAAATCTGGCGAGTCGATATGTACGATAATACTTCTGTAGACAAAATTTTAAGCAAATCCCTGTAAATTGTCAGTGCATATCTTAGTGGTCTCTTGAGGATGCTGTGATTTACCTACTCTCTTTTCTCAACATTTTTTCAAAAGTTTTTTTTCCCCCATGAATATTTATGTCGGTGCCTCATTTGCTGACTGAATTTCCACTCTGCTGGAATTATGCTTCCCCATAGTGCACCCAGGAAAGGTGAGCTGTTAGAGGTGAGGAAAAGAGATTCCATGACCTTTAGGAAATAGCAAGTGGCACTAGATAAAATGTACTTTGTGATGGGTTACTTATGAATTGGTTGGACGTAATTACCAAAAAATTATTATCTCTCTGAAACAATTAACTTCTGGTAGATCAGCCTCCAAATCTCCAGAAGCTCTGAACTTTTACAAATGGGCTTTGCCCAGTGCCACTCTTAGGCAATGAGTAATTCTTAACGTAGGCATAGGTGATAGATACCACATATTTCTACTTATGAGTATGGACTTATTTACTGCTGGCACTTTTTTTAAAGTGACTTGTAAATGTAAAGGTGCTAGATTCAATGCTTAAGAATGTGTTTCCTTGGTGATAAAGCTTTCACTAAGCATGTTATCTATATATTCTATCTTATATGCAGACAAGAGATGATTCACGCTGTGTGTTATAGGTCTTGTGCCTTAAAATTGAGTCCTCCGTTGACTTATGGCTGAGAAACATAGAAATCAAATCCACAGATGGTTCTTCTTAAAAGTGAAGTTTTGGCAAAAGCAATGAAAGCTATAATGCATTACAAAAGTGTGCATTTTTTAAAGTTGTTTCACTTCCTATTTTCTCTCTACAAAACTCCCTGAAGTTAGGAGGGCTCTTGTGTTTCATCTTGCAGTTTCAGCAGAACACAGCCTTTATTTAGCATGCCCTGCTACTGCCTATTAAATGCAAAGAGGATGTTAGCTCAGAGGGGTACGCAGATTAAATAAATAAATGCTCAGACTGAAAACTTTCTGGCACAACGTAGCAATTTTTCTAATGATGAAGTAGTTGTGGTCAGAAATCTCTTCAGTAGAGAAATAGAAACGGTTTTGGAAAAGTTTAGGTGGGATAGAAAGACGCATTAAAACACTCCTTGTCCTAACAAAGAATTTCACTGGCATCGGAATGAGAAGTTGGTACTGTTGAAGTCAAGTTTTACCATTCTTTCCAATTAACCTTCATTGGTAAGTAAAATAAGGCAGAGTTGGCCCACTGTATGCCTGTGGGTATCTGACTTGTGTTTATGCTTTCTTCTGGCCTTCTGTAGAACGATGCTCTTGCTTTTCATCAGTTCTAGCACTTAGGAGCTAGGAGGTAGTGATAACGCAGAACAGGTAGATGTACAAGATGCAAAGTAAAGGCAGGCCTGCTACCAGTGAGACCATACTGATGACAAAAAGTCGTCATCCTAGCACACATTACACACGAGGGTTCAAGAACTATAAATGGGAAAAGGTTATGTGCATTAATTGCATCATAAAGTAGAGGGGCCCCAACGGAGGTCTGGTCTCAGCTGTGCTATGTCTGGGACAAACAATTAATGAGAGATCTTACAATCTCATTAGGCAAGGCAGAAGCAGAGAGTATTAATCTCCTGTTCTCCGTGTTTGAGACTTGAGTTGAAATACGCCTACCGTTTGCACACAAACAATCCATGGAGCAGAGAGGAATGGATTTGCCTTTTCCCCAGTCCCACTCCCAGTTTCAGGGACTGGCTTTTCTTCCCCTTCTGTTTCCACCGGCATGAGCTCTGCAACACTCCTCATTGTGCAGAATTCATCAAAGACTTGTTTAGATTTCCTTTTTATCTCTAAATGTAAATTCTGTTCCTACAGTTTACAGTTTTGAAAGCTGCAGTGTCATATGATAAGATGTGGGCTGTTCTATTCCCAGTGATTTTGTCAAATTCTGAGTATTCCGTTAGTCCCTGCTGTCCTTGCACATACAAAACTGTCCCAAAGCATGTTAAACTCTGAATGTTTTTTTTTTGTTTTTTTTTTAAAGTTTCTTTTTTTTTTTGGAGGGTCTTCAGGAACATGTCAAGTTGTACAGTGTTTCTAAAGCAGAGGGGAAAGGGACTTTCTGGCTGTGCAGGTTGTTGCAGAACCTCTTGTTGGCCACATAAGAGAAATGAGCTGGATGCTGACCTCTGTGCAAGCTGTAGCCCAGATCATAACAACTTACTTGGAAGAAAAATGAGACTTTGGAGAAACCTTAGAGACGGAGCATAGGGTTGCCACACCACAAACCAGCCCTGTAGAAACCAAAATGGGACTTATCGGGGATACAGGCTGTGCAAATAGCTTTATACACTCTCTGCCTCATGAGCACAGGTCTTGTAAGGCTCATCTGGAGAAATCTATTCGTTGCTAGGTGAACATTAATGGAAACATAAGGAGTCTGGATGATTGTGAGCCTCCAAGTGAACTAACTCCCTACAGATGGCTCGATAAGAGGCCAGAAGAGAGGAAGAAGATACAGTGCCTTCTACAGCTCACATTACAGCTTTTGGATTTGGTGCCACTCCTGATTTGGCTTTGTGATGGCTTTTGCTGGAGCAGTTGCCTAGATCCCAGGTTTGGCATTGTTCTGTCTTGTACCGTTTTCTTCTAACGTGTCTTTGGAAATGTCAATAAATGGAAGAGGTGCCATTTTGTCAATAGTGAAGGGAGCAGAAAGATTTTCTCCCCCATCTCTTGGTTGGCTTTGAAATTCTCGTTTATTAATGGTGTCATAAGATTCTTACTCCTATCACCCAGTCCATGTATTCTGCTTAAATATACTACCTCCAAACATAATGAACATGATAAAAAGAGTGTATTATTTTTCTTTTTAAACCAAGTCCAAAAAAAAAACCAACCCCAAACCATCAGTGTAGTTAGCATGGAGCAAATGTTGACTTTACTGCTTAATTTTTTCCTTTTTTTTTTTCCTATTCCCCTTTGTTTTTCTCCACATCTCCAGGACACATAAATTCACTGTCGCTTTCAGAGCTCTTCCTAGCTAGCGAGCTGCCAGTCAACGAATGCACAGTAAAATTCCTATGACTGCCCATTCCTTATGCTCAGATAAGTATTAGGCCAGGATCCTTAAATGTGATTTGCTTGCCTTGACTTTACCCATTACATAAACAGATTTGCAATTTTACAGGAAAGAATACAAACCAAAACAGCTGCCCTCTAGCCTGGGAAATCCCCATTGAACATCTCCATTGGAAAATTCCTGCATCAGGACAATTAAATATAAGGAGATTTGAACAACACTGGTTTTACCTAGGCTTTGAGTGGACAGTGCATTTCCTAGAGAGCAGTATCCTTAGTGAAAACTGACAGAAAATGGAGTGAGGTAAAACTTAGTATTTTTCTTATCCCATCCTTATATGTAGACTGAGTGTATTTCTGAGTGATATTACTAATAAGAGATAAAAAGACTTTATAGCTTCCTGTGAGATCTTAAGCTTCCTGTGAGATGTTAAGATGGAGCACTCTTGTGAGAGCAAGGAAATGAGTTTGAAGGGGGCAGGTTCTACCTCGTTTTGCTGACCATGTTGAAGAAGGGGCAGGAACTAAAGCGTACATTATTGTCTATGCTTACTTTCAGTTTTGCTGGTATTGCCATATTTATCACCAGTTACAAAACTGACGTGTTTATGAGGTAAATAAGTATTTTTTTTAGGAATATTTTCTCCCCTCCGTGTTGAAACATTTTAGATGAACAAAATAATGAAACAAAAACCAAGGTCATGCGGTGATTTTAGTTTAGTTTAGTTGTTTTTTCTTTTTCCCAGCCGTGTACTTTCACAGTCACTGTTGACGATTCTAGCTTACTGGCAGTAGAGCTGTTTAGTAAATGCCTTTAATTTCTTTCCCAGTGAGAGTCAGTCATCTTCCAACCAAAATTCTCCTTACAAATGTGATGTGATAGTTCATAGCTAATATACCTCTTCCTTTGTGCCTGACTATGAGGTAGGGATAATGAGTTACTTCTGTTTAAGACAGTGATATGTTTTTAAGCTTCTTTGTTGTCTTTCTCCACTTTTCAGACCCACTGCAAGTATCTTTTAAGAGCAGTAAAAATTGCACCGTGCTGCAGAGGACAGGGATAGATATAGATGCAAGGTGTTGCAAAAACACAACCATACCCCTGACATGTGGCTTTGTTAGGAGCATTGTGAACATCAGCCTTGACCTTAAAATGTGTTGTTGCTTTGGCACTGGTGGTGTGATAAAAAAGAGAACATTTTGTCATTTTTTATAAATACCCACAGGACTTGCATGGCTTCTCATTGGTTGACATATCAATCCCTCACTAAATACAACAATGATAACCTAATGGGTACATCACTTAAAATAAGTTGAGCTTAAGTGTCCTGGTTAATAAAGCTTTGCATGAATTCCATCTAATTCAAGCAATTTCAGCAAAAAGCATAACAAGTAGCCAAGCTGGGGTAAAAATGTTTTTGTTTCACTACTTTCTTCCTCATAACATCCTTCACAGACACTATAACAGTATTTTAGTCTTTAGAAGAATATCTAACAACACGATTGTCTCAACACCAGGCATGATCCCAGTGGAAATTAAAATTGCATGCATTTTCTCATCACTCTTTATTTAACAACCGGGAGACTTTTAATATTTGAAACCCAGCAAGAAAATTGTCTTGAAACACAGGGATTCCTTTGGGGTAATTTCACTTTTGTTTTCTATGAACTTTAGCTGAGCATATTTTTTTTTTTACTGTAATATGGATCCATGAATTGTATGACAATTAACAGGACTTTCTGCATGTGCTTCTCAGCTAACATATAAGGAAAAATAACAAAGAACATTCTAATAACATCATTTGAGATAGCTAGTTTTACTAATAAAGATGTCCTATTTCACTTTCCCTCAGTTTCTTTTAGACACCTTTTCAGTGGCTGTGTGAGTAAATGTAAAAAGTCACTATCTGCCTGAAAGGCAATATAGTTGTGGCACTTCTTGAATACTCACAATAACATCAGGCAAAAGAGGGTGAAAGAATAAACAGAACTCTGCTATGAGTATTTGATGGCTGGAACAAGTGAAGGCAGGAAAAATACTTTAGATTCTGACATCAACTAAGATTACAACATCCTATCCAGATCTTTGTTTGATGGAAAGAGCAAAAACTTGTTTCTAAGAACAGAAGATGTCTGAGAAAAATATACAGACTTCTGCTTTGTTTACATGGAGAATCTTTGAAAAGCTTTTGCACTGTTATTTCCCCAGCTCACTGTAGGCTAAGACAGCCGAGTATGTTGGACTAGGAGACAAAATAAATAACATTTTTGTATTGCTGACAAGAAGTAGGACACTATCCTTGCTGTAATGTCAGTAAGGAGTGTTTTTTTATATAACTAAGTGTATTCTTGGACACTGATTTTTCTTTTCTTTTCTTTTCTTTTCTTTTCTTTTCTTTTCTTTTCTTTTCTTTTCTTTTCTTTTCTTTTCTTTTCTTTTCTTTTCTTTTCTTTTCTTCTCTTTTCTTCTCTTTTCTTTTCTTCTCTTTTCTTCTCTTTTCTTCTCTTTTCTTTTCTTTTTCTTTTTTTTTTCCCTGTAAGAAGGCATTTGGCATGTCCAAAAAATTTAGCCTTGATAGGGCTTGGTAATGCAGTTGGCTTGGCTCGGAGCAGTAGTATCCAGAAACTGATGGCTGGTTGGTATTCTACAAAACTTAAAATAGGCTCTTGCAAGTGGTCATAGAAAACTGTCAGTGCATTTGGTAGGATTGATTGTATCAGCTGATTTCCGTTAGAACCATTTTGGTTTTGCCTATAATCAACCCTCAGGAGATTGGCATGTTAGCATGGCACCATGGCTATTGCATAGCAGCTTCCTACATTCGTTATAGTTTAGATCAGTTCTGCAGATTGAAGATTCAGAGGTCAATAAGTACCTTTCAGAAAACTCCATTCACATTCAGAGAATGCGGTTATCATACTCGCTTGCTTTGGGCTTTGTTGCTTGTTTTCATGTTTCTAACAGAGTAACATCAACACTCCTTTCATACTGCATACACTCTTGATGTTTCCATCTTCAGCATTTCTGAAACCTGCCAGTCCCCACCAGGAATTTGGGGCTCTTCCCTCAAGTGTTTCTACCAAAGTCAAAGCAGCAATATCCAAGGTCACTCTTTGTGCACAGCTTTATACTGGGGCTGAGATTAGCGTGACAGGTTCAAACCCCGTCTGCTTATCAGCTATGATTCTATGATTCTATGATTGTACACTGAAATTTATGCTCAGATAGATACATTTATCTTAGATTTTCGCTCTTATTTTAACCCTTTCCAGTGAATCTGAATGACAGAATCTTTTTCTCTCACTGAATCTCTTGGTTTTTGTTTGTTTGTTTTTTAAACCGATTGTCCAACAAAGGAATGCCTCGGGCCTCCAAGTTGTTTCTGAAATGAGGTATTAGATCTGCCTCTCTGGAATGGCATCATTGAGACCAAACAGAGAGAGAAGGTGCTTCGTGTGGTCTTCTTTCCATTAATACTGTGAAATGCGCAGAGATACAGATGAGTATTTGCCATGCCAGAACATTCTTCGCCAGACTCCATTTCAGTGGCGCAGGGTGTACTTGTGGGTAAGTCTGTAAGAAGTGAGGTTACTGAAGACATCTATTCTCAGACAGTTCTGCCAGTTGCACGCAGCACAAGACCTCAAGAAGCTTCATGGTCCAAATGGACGTTGGATACTTGTGGAATGTGGGTAGCCAGCAGCAATGTGGTGTTAAAGGAAGTCCACAGTATTTTGCAAAAACTCACCAAAACATCAGGTTGCTATCAGAATTCCTAGAAAGCCAGAAGCCTGTTGCTCTGCAGTTGGGTTTTTGGTTGTTTTTTGGTTTTGGGTTTTTTTTTTTTTTTTCATTCCTCCTTGTAGTTTCCAGAAATCCAGGAAAGATTTTACAGCTTTCAAGATTAATGTGGGCACTTTTTCCGGTCCAAAATCCAGGACGCAGATCTGAAATGCAGATGTCACGGTTCTCTCACCTAGAGATTTCACCCCAGAAGCCCTCACCTGCCGTTTCTAAAAGGAATGTGTTCTGGGAATGTTGTAGGTTATTTCTCTTAGAAGACCATTTCCAATATGAAACCTTTTGATGTCTTGAAGGGTTTTTGTAGCTTCTTGTAAATGCTAATTGCGTATGTGCTGGAGAAGAAAATTTATGCCTAGAGAACCTGATAAGAAAGGGCTTAATGAGAAAAAATGCAGGAGATTGATATCTGTTGTCTTCCTTCAGGGCTCTCTAGGTATCTCAGGGAAGTGCTCCCAGCAGAATACTGAGAATTCAGTATCCTGACAGTGTGTGGAAAGACTGTTTCTAAAAAGAGAAGGCTTACAGGTAGGCTCAGGGCAGGCTTTCCCTGCCATTGAGATCTTTATGCCAAGAGCAGGAGCATTAAAGTTGTAGTCAGAGTTACCTGCATGCAAGTCAGGTGCATCACGGTGGTTTGAACCAGTTATTGTCAGAGGCTTCTGTCAAACCTTGCTCTGTTCAGCCCACATGCTCATATGTTCAAGATGAGCCTTTGGAGAAAGTTACTGCTGCAGTTTTTCCAGGCAACGGGCTCTTAGCCGATGGCTGATTCTGCATTATAAACCTTGGCAATTGAGTTAAATTGGCTGAGGCTAGGGTTGTCTTTGTGCACAGCCTTGCACAGCAGACACTAACCTATGATCTGGTTATTGTGTGCGCTGTGGTGTTGTGGAAGGGCAGACATCCACGT
The DNA here is from genome assembly GCA_030625065.1 of Alectoris magna. Lineage (NCBI taxonomy): Eukaryota > Metazoa > Chordata > Aves > Galliformes > Phasianidae > Alectoris > Alectoris magna. Next base: position 8,013,645 of record CM060562.1, read on the forward strand.
TTGAGTTTAACTTCATTTCCCACTGAAAAGCCCTGTCATCGCCTTGTCCAGGCACTGGAAAGATTTTGGTTTGTGTCAGTCATGGGTGGCTCTTTGGAGTGTACACAACTCTTGCCAGATTATTCACTGAAGCTAACAGTCATTTCTCTTTGCAGATCTCCCTAGTTACCCTTTTAAATGCTGAACCTCACAGCATTTCAACCCTATTGAAATCTTTGTGATTATTTCCTAAGGTCTGTTTCTCCTGTATTACCACGACTGATACAAGCGTATTACAGGATTTCCCTTTTTTATTCCAGCCAGAACATGAGTTCTTTAGGAACAAACAGGTAATCTTATTGATAGAAGCTGTTGGTCTGGAAAAGGCAATTTATTTCTTATTCTCTTTGGTATTTTAACAAGGGCAATCAACCCTAATTCCAAATTCTCTTGTGAGATTTTGCCTTCTGGGTAAGAAACATCCCTTGCCTCCCCCTCCCCCCTTTTCCCAAACAATCTTCTGCTGTGCTAGGAAGATGGAATGTATAGGTGATATCCTTTTTAGAAAATACATCCATAATATATCACACGTATTGTCATTATGATGTATTAATGTAATGCATCATCAGAGAGCTGTCAGACTGAAGATTTATTACTCTAAAATAAGTTATGGTAAGACACTGGGGAATGAGTTGACAGAATTTCTGTTTGTTTTTCTAAATTAAGAACTTTCAGAGTAAGTTTAAAGATCTCCTACCTTCATGAAGTAAGTAGGGGTGGGAGGGTCACAGAAAGGAGGACTTGAATCAGAAACACCGGAAGGACTCTGGAGGCCTCATAAGAATAAGAATTTAGTATTTTCTTCCCCCAGATAGTTTCCAAAAAGTATAGTGTGCGAAGTTTAAGTGTACAGCTTAGAAGAGAGCTACATTAGGTAGTCAAATTTATTTTAATCAACCCAAAGTGGACTTTATTGATTTTTCCCTTTAAGGAAAACAGAGTCACCAAAGCATAAATCCTTGGGCTAAAAAAGACCCATTGGACTAAAGCTGTTCCAAAAGTACTACATAAGTCTATGCACTTTGGCCAGGTGTGTCCAGTGGACTTACAAACCTGCTTCAGATCCAGTGAAGTCGGTGAGAGTTTTTCATTAGATTTGCACAGACTTTGGATCAGGCTCCTTTGCTGCATCATGTGGTGAAGCCATGAAACTTGGCACATTTATTGCATTGTAACATAAAGCCATCTGTGTACAAGCACAAACTTTTCCTTATTGCCAAAGTGCTTAATGTAATTACAATCAGGCTTGCTTCTTCTCCGCTCGCCTCATCCATATGCTGAGATGTATGCAAACTTGAACTGGTAAAGAATCCCACAGCATCTGAGTGTGCGTGCTGCTTACAGCAGTATACATTGCTAACCTTGTAAATCTTATGCCCTTCTCCATTTCAAGGAACACACACACAGTTACAGACTGTCTTATGAGGAAGCAGTCTGGCAGCAGAAGTATGCCAAACAGTTCAGACTGGGTTCCTTTCTTGCTAACTACACGAGACACCTGAATTAGGGGCCCAGTTGCCCTTACTCCTGATGGGTAGTTAGAAGTGTCCCAGGGGGTGGGTACCCACAATAAGAATTGCCTTCAGGAGGTATCTTTCACACATTGCTGGTTAGAGAGTGAGCATAGCACTGTTGTACACCTTGTTCTCCATCTAAAGGAGATTGTATTAAATCCTCAGGCTGTCCCAGTCCACAAGCAGCTCCAAAGTAGTTGTTTTATCACACGGTTCACTCTGTGTTGACTTCAAATAATTCTGATTGCAGTAATATCCCGTGGCTTTTACTACATCACTTGCATTTCATGTATCATCATATTTGCATGCAATTTCTTCAATTCCAAGTATAATCTTGGTCAGTGGAAGTTAAATACCAAAGTTGCTCACAGGTTAATGCGTGCACTGTTCTTGCTGCTGACTGACCCTACGGCCCATAGGCATGCAACTGACATTATCAGTGGGGATGGTGTATTTGAAATGGATGTTAACAATAAAAAGAAACATATGCAGTGGATGCATTTGAAGGAGCAGGGAATAAGACTGCAGAAGAAAACTTGTAGAAAGCAAAAGGTGGTCATGCCAAAAAAGACCTACATTTTCCCTTACTGAAGAACAGCGATGATAAGCCATTTAATTTTGGCCAATCTTAGAAAGACACTTCCATTAATTACCTAAAATGCAGGTATGAAATGAGTGCCAAGGTTATTCAAATTGCCTCTACTTAAAGTGTGTTGTAAACTGTGCTGCTATCAGTCTAGGAAAAACCTCTCCTCCTCCATAAAGTTCAGAACAGTTTAATAATGTATGATCAGACAGATACATTGGCTCAAGCCATATATATATTTTGAAGATATTATCTGAAATGGGTAAATGAAGTTGCTTATTAAGCACCTGCACTTCGCAGATGACAAATGACACACAAAACTTTACTGGCTATCCCGAAGGCTGAGTAGATACACGCTCATGGTTTAAAATGTACTACTGTCTGTAGGTATTATATAGCCGTCTCAAATAGAGCAGAGATTTGCTTTTCTAAACCAGGATGTATGAAGGGCATGATTTTTTTTTTGTTGTTAAAAGTAGTCAAAAAAGTTCTTAGTACGTATTTGTTGTGATCAACTGACACGTTTAGCAGAAGATGGACCTGGTTTTCTGAAGCATCAGGCAGGTGGGTTTGTAGGATCAGCGCATGAAGCATGGGAGTTTAGGGGAGAATTTGGGGTTATGATCTATAGTCTGATGACAGTAATTTATTTCCTAATGGCACGGTGCTAAAAGAAAGGACTTCTGACCCACGCTGCAAGTGTTAACGGGCAAAGAACTCTTGGAGTTGAATGTTTCTGTGGGAGGTTGTCACAGGTTCTACAAATTGGAAGTTTGAGCTCTTGAGTTACAAAGTTATGAGAGCTTTGCCCAAGCTCCTGTCCGCTCTCTATTTCTCAGTAGGGCCTTGCTTAAATTTAGTATCTGTGGTGGTTCAGACAGTCTTAGGTCAGTGAGTCTGAAAGGAGATAAAATGTCTTGGAAAGACCATATGAAATCTATCATGACAAACCACTGATAACTCCACATCTTATTAGCTGCAATTAAGTATTTCCATGGGAAACCATGGAACTGTTTAAAGTCATGATGACACATACACACACTTTGTTCCATCCAAAGAAATAATCTGTTTTCCAGATTTCCAAATAACCGAGTTGTTTTGTTTTGGTTTTTTTTTATTATTTTATTGTTTTTCTTTTTTTCTTTCTTTCTTTTCCTCCTTTTAAAAGAAATAAATTATAAGAATTTATCTTGGGCTTGCTACAGATTTAAAAGGAGAAAAAAAAGGTTTCTTCTGTCCGACTTCTAAATTATATGCATGACTGGAGATAAATATGTTTTTTATTTATAACTGTGGAGAGGTGCCAAACAAAGCCTTTCATATGACGCACTGCTGCTGCAGCGGAGAAGTACTTAAAACAGTTCCAGTCAAGTTAGGCCCCAAGACTTTTCATGCAACTTCATGCAAAATGGCTAAGAACTTTCATTTATTTTTCTTCCTTTCCTTTTGAACATCTTCAAAGGTTGCAAGTGCAACACGCTTAGAGGATGCCAGGCTTCTTCCTGCCGAGCTGAGACAGGCTGAAAACCACATTGAAACATGGGAAACTGCAGCTACCACAGATGGCAGATGAGGATTGTTTGCAGGCTCCCCTGGCCCTCCCCTCGAGGCTGGTTACAGTTGGATGAAGGTTATGGACAGGGGCTGGCAAAGCAAAGAGTCACTGTGCTGCTGTGAGACTGGGATGAATGGACTTTGACAATATTGCTGAATAGGAGTGCTTGTGGAGCCGGTACAAACAATCTGTAATTGTCAGAGCTGAAAAGTAAAAACATGATTATAAACTGCGCACAGGATCAGCTTATGTCAGCTTTAAATGATTTAAAAGTCTAGTGTCTGGAGCTGCATCTCACTTGCCTGTAAAACTCCTTAAAGAGGACTTACATAACCGTACAAGCATGTCTCTCCCTGCTTGTGTGTTTATTGTGAAAACTAACCCTTTGTCTAGCACTCAGAAGACTGTTTTTAAGACAGATAAATCAGGAAAGGGGGATTTTTCTTGATTTAAATGGAAGAGATGCTTGCCTTGCCAGAACGACACTTTTAGAAAGCCCTGGTTATCCTTGCTGTGTGCAGGAAGGGCTCTCAGTAACCAGGTGTTGATGCAGCCCTGGTCACCTGGCAGCTTTGGAACCTGGATGGATGTGACACGAGTTTCTAAAAGCAGCAGACTTCCCTGAGAAGAGAGGGAGCACAAGAAGGCGTCTTTCTTCTGTTACCTAGGGCCGACCGTCGTTACGCCTGACCCTAGCTCATTACCCCTCCATGTCTGCAGCAGATGGTGACCTTTGGTGGCACTGCACAACAGTGAGCAAGGAGATGCCTTCCTTGTGACTGTGGCTCCTGAATGCCAAATGCAGCATCTTCTTCCTCACTCTGGGTCCAGCCTTCCTCTGTACCAACACACCCACAGCAATTGAAGTACTACTGTGTACTACTAAGCAATACTATTTAGGTAGTGGGCTACATTTCCAATTTTTGCCACAAATACCTCTATCTTCCCATCACCCAGCAGCGTGGAGTAGAATGGAAGCAACTAATTTACCATGTAATAAGATAGGGTCCTGTTGACACAAGTCAAGGGCAAAACTATTAAGTCATTAGGGCTAATGTTGTTACATTCTGATACAAAGGCACGCCCGGCCCTTTCAGATGTACATCTGACCTTTGAGGATTAAGTTTCTTCACAGCTTATTGTTAGTACTGAAAATGTCTTTCCCCACCCCCCACCCCTCCTTCTGCTTCACACGCATTGATCTTTGGCCCTGTGCTATGTACAGCTTGCAGATCTGCTTCTGCAGTCCTGATTTGCCCCAGTTTCAACAGAAGTAATAATAGCAAAGGCGTCACATCCTTAATCCAGCAATGCTGAGAATACATCAACATTGCTTTTCTTAGCCCTTGGCCCAAGGGGTTGCAGGCAGAAGGGAGAAGAGGGGATAGAGGTGGCTCTCAGGATTCTTGCACAAAGTAAGAAAAGTGGAGGATTGCTGAAATCAATCAATCTAGATGTCATTTAAAGCTGTGTAACACGAACATGTCTTGCTATAGCCCTGTGTTATTTTGGTAAAACAACTTTTTCTAATCTAATAGCTAATTAGTCGGTTGACAGTTTCAACCATCGTATCCTCCAGCACGGCAGCAAGTCTGCACTTGTTCCACTGCCATTGCACAGGCAAGGGAAATGCAAGTGGTCTCCAGAACTTGCCTTATTATCCTGGTTAATATCTCTCAGGATTCGTTTTATTAACGTCAACTTTGTAGACTTGTTTAGCTCTGAAACTTTTGGCTTAATGCTTTACCTTTTATGAGTCACTCTTTGAGATAAAGAGAGATGTTCGTACTTGGACTGCGGCTAGATTGTATCTCCGCTGCTCTGAAAGCTAACTGTTCTCCAGGTGAGATCATGGAACAGGTTATCCTGATGGCCTTTGTAGATGGTGAACCTTCTTTCACTTCCAAGACAAATGAAGAAACCCTATCAACGGACACCCCAAGCTGATGTACAGATAATTTGTCTGAAACTTCTGACCAAAATGTCACGTATTCACATACTGTCATTATTTCACGAGGAAGGCTCATTTTATACGATGCTTTTGTCCGAGACTGTGTTAAATTTCATTTGCAAGTTGTTTATTACAAAGTTCGTCTTGGGAAAGCTGTGTGATAGCTTTATGGCTCGTTTTTAAGATGTGTAGGTATTAGTTGCTCCGTGTTGTAATACCATGAAGGCCAGTTTTCAGAAGTGCTCCAAATACTTTGGAGTTTATGTCCTTTTCACATTTAAAAATGTGAGTGCAATTCAAACTTCCAGGTCTGGCCTATTAAAAATATGTCATTCAGCCTCTCTATTGTTGAGAGGGGAGAGGGGAGTGCATGGGTATTCTGTAATGCAGCCACTTCTAAAAATATATCTGAACCTATCTAAGCATATCTTGCTTATTTGTGTACCTTGTCCTTTTGAACTACTGGAAGGAGTTCACTCTCTAAAGGAGGAATTGGCTGTTCTTAAAAGGACAGCTGGGAAGCAAGACATCCAGTGAGCTTATGGCAAGCTTTGGAATGCTATATTTCATGAATTTCCCTTTTGGTTTTTGGTTCCATAATTTTAAATACAATGGTGATGGGAAAGTGCTGCATTTCACGAATTTCTGCTTTATTTGTTTTGCCTGTTGAGGCTTCAAATGCAGTGTTGACTGGGAAAGGGAAGTTACGCTGAGGAAGATTTTGCTCTTCAAACTGTACGTGCCAAGGTAGGTCTGGAACGGATGCTTATGGCTGAATTAATAAACTCTGACTGCAGAGGTTTAGAACAAGAATTCTGACAGACCCTTCACATGACAATACTAGTGGGAGTCACAGTAATATCATCTGCTGCTGAACATTGCGAGCATGTGAGTACCGTTGTGCCAAAGGTTAATATGCCAGTTTTATTTCCTTCTCTCTACAGCTATAATTTAAACGGGTTGCACACATAAGTGATGTTATATGCATAGGGGTTTGCATTAAGTTTGCTATGTCAGATTTGTTTATAAAAATCATATTTTGAAACACTTGCCCAGGGGCTCCGTTCTGGGGAGCTGCAAGCTGATTCCTTTTAAAGAGGCAGCTTTCATTTTCCATGAATTTTGAATAGAGATTTTGGAGCTCTGAGCAGGGAGCTCCGTTTTAAAATTAGCACTTGCCCAGGTTTACAATTGGGTTTAATTACGAAGCAAGAAGAGAGTTTAATCTTGTTTTGCGTGTGTGCCGTGTGACCCTTCTCGTACCTTACAGGGATTGAAAGGGCCCCCTGCCTCTCTTGGGGAAAATTGCTTCCCAACATTTTGGAGACCGTTTACAATGTTTTTGTTCCTATGCTGCAATGTTAACATTGCCCATAAACCTAATAGTCACACAGTAGTTAATAAGGGGCAGAAAGTTTTATAGTCTTTTCCGCAGTTGTTAAAAGCCTGCTACTGTAATTTGGTCCTGACCATGCAAAGCACATTGGTTGTTGTGAAAAATAAGAGGCCCTCTTTTGGTGTATTCTTAGAAACCAATGGGAAAGAGAACCTCTCCTTAGCATCTAGCAGAATGCAACGAATTTGAGGGTTATTGAAATTGCTTGGTTTGTAATATAAACACTCGAGGGCTTGCCAGCAGTGTACCTTCAGGATGTATGGCTATTCTAGAAAAAGAAAATCATTTTTTATTTCAGTTAAGAACCCATTGTAATTAGTGGCACTGTCTGGCAATGGATGGTTTATCAAATTGCCTTTCAGTTACAGGAAATAGGATCCATTAATGATCTTGCAAGCATATTTTTAGTCAGACTCAGCAAGAATCATTTTCTAGCTGTCTTTCTATGTTATGTAAACTAAGAGCATTTCCAAGGTCTCAGCTGCACTGCCATTCAGAGCAATGTTCACCTTCTCCAGCTAGAAGTGACCACACTAGTGGAAATAAGGTACTTCTCAACATAAGATTTCTAGAATCAAACCTGCACTGAAGGCGTCTCAAATGTAGTTATGTTTGGACTCTGGGTACCTGTTGGGTCCACACTACAGTTCCTCAACACATCAGCAGGATGTAGAAGAGTTTGGAGGTGGGAGGAAGTGGTGGGTGAAGGGTTGGCAGGCAAGACCCAATTTGAAAAGGAACTGATCTTTACAAATTTCTCCAAGGGAAGTTTCCACAACTCAGCCTCTGCTAATAGCTAATCAATTACTAATTAAGGATATTTATCTCAGAAGGTACCTGTTCTAGTCGTACATGGAAAACTTGTGTACAGGTTATTACAGAGAAGTGAAGAGTGGTAGGGGAAAGGAATAAGGAAAAGATCATTTGCTTCTAAATCAGAATATTGTGAACATCACGAGCTCTCAAGTGCAGTGATACTGCATGCTGTCTGAAAGGGCAGGGTTCTAATTATTTAGCTGGTATAAGTCTACTTCGGTGCTTAAGATGCTGTGATTTCCTTTGGATGCAATCTTACACCTGTGTTGCCTGGGATTGCAGTGATATGTTTTGAGGCATCTGTAACGTTTCTAAAATGCCTTTTTGCCTCAGATTAACAGTGAGTACTTTGAGTGCCATGAAGTACAGTGCAAAGAGTACGTAAACCTTTACACTGTTCTCCCTTGCTCTATCTGAGGAGGGGGCTGTGGGCTGCAATGAATGAGCTTAGTTGGGTTTTGCACCCTCTGAAAATGGAGTCATTGGCTCAGTGCTGAATTTAATGGGAGTTTTGAATGCAGTGGATAACTTAGCAATGACAGAAGTAAAGGGTGTGCTGTGTTTGTGGTGGGTGGGCGCTTCAATGAGAAATCTCCATGAACACAGACAAAGCTCCACACTTAAGCTCATGTGCATTGGGACCCAAATTCAACACAATTCCATTGCCACCGTGCCATTATGGAAGTCTAAAAAGGAAATGGTATTATTCACTCAGTAATTTCTGACCCGTCGCATGATTACACTACTGGATTCATTCTGAAACACATATATGGGAGTACCCTCATAATTAAATGTCTAAAAATACAGCACTGCCATTTCTGGGTTGGTTTCTGAAGAGTGGTTGCATAAAACTTTATCAAGACATTTAATACACTGTGCTGTGCTCTTTTGGGGCTGAACTATTACTGGGAAAAAATGAATTCAGTGTTGCAATGGTTGCAGTGTCTTCCAGCTCCAGCACGCTGAGTTCTCTGTACAGCGTATCAAAAATTCCCATATCTGGCAGGCCTGATGCTGGCAGGGTGGGAAGTGGAAGCAGCTCCCTGTGACTGACCCTTCCCACAGTGCCTGGCTTCCTTGCATGTCAGGGCTCAGCACACCTGAGATGCTGCCAGCTGTCTTCTGCTTTACTACGGGGGTAAGCTAGAAAATCCCCTGTGTCATCCTGAACAAGGTATGGGGGGAGGGTGGACAGGGAGAGAGCTCCTTCCACAAGATGTTCCTGGGACTCAGTGCAACCCTTTGGCTTAGGTTTGCCTCCAAGGTACGGTCTGGCTCAGCACACTAGTTCCTGTCAAGAAGTCAAACATTGCTCTGGAAAACAAACTTGTCTTCATGCGGTAAGTTTGTTCTGCTAAGCCTTGATCCAAAACCCACTGAAATCAACAGTGTTTTGAAGTCAATTTTCAGTGATTTCCATGGTCTGGAGATTAGATTTCACTGCCATTTGGATTTCAAAAGTTCCTGACCGCCTCACTCTGCTTCTTTATTTCTCTACCACAGGACGAAGATGCTATTTAATGCAATGCTGTTTAACTGGGCACCGTGTGTGGAAACTGGAGCTGTGTTGTTAGCCCCATTTCACAGACGAGGAATCTGTATCTAAAAGATACCTCAAAACCATGGCAAAGCTGAGAATATAATCTAAGTTTAATTCCATAGATACTCAGCTTTCTGGGCCTTAAACAGAGAGGTCATACTACAGGGAAGTACTTCAGCATCCTTTTCATTTGAAGATGCTTCCAAACATTTTTCCTTATCTTTTGCCTCTCAAAACTATTGTTTCACATCCATGTTCCTGTTGCATCAAGTTGTTTGTTCCTTTTCTCAGCTGCAGTCATTAATAGCTTGTGAGTAAATTAATTATGGGTTAAAAAAATGTATATATAGCTAATTGAGCATTTCAGTTCTTGTGACTGGGGGAAAAAGCTCCAAGAAAAATGCACTGATATTTTCAAACCGCAGTGGCGTTGTGTTTGGGGTGCTTTTTTCCTGAATACCGAGCTGGCTGATGAACCTCAGCACTCTTGATTTAGACCAAGGGTTAGGCTCCTTAAAAGGTAGACTGAGACCTTCTTAATTTCTCCAGTACTGAGGAAGTACCCTTAGTTCAGGCAGCAGTCAGGGAAGGCTGTTGGGAGAGCTACATTGCAGGTGACACTTTGGAATTGCAGTTCTTAGGCATTTATCAACCGCTGTATTTTCAGCTTGAAGGTACCAATGTTTTTCTGTGGTGTAGTAAATTACTGAATGTTTACATGCAATTAGGTGTGCGCCTATGGAGAAGAAGACACTGGGAAACAGGATTTTCCTGAGGTAGTTGCTAGTTCAGAGGCTCAGTGCCACTGCAGTAGCTGTTGTCAGGAAGGACTGAGTGGCAGTTCTAATTACCAGTGTCTACACAGGTTTCTCATAGGAAGATACAAGCTGTCACGATCCCTTGCCAATCACATGAGAACTGACCTAGGGAGAACATCAACCGAAGGTGAGTGTACGCGTCCAATAAATTCAGTCCCCACTGCATTAGCTTATTTTTAGGATTGTCCTGAAAAGACATTCAGCCTGTATCATAAAACCTTCAACCGAGCAGAAAATATACAGAATGATGATGACTTTAAATTTGGGTTCATGCCCTCTGGGGCATGAATTCATAGTACTTTGAATATGATTTGATAATGTACTGAATGCTGGAGGAATGCAGAATCTCTACATTAGAGTTCATAAAGACAGAGCATTTATACAATGTCGGTGCTCTCCTAATCAAAGAAAGCAAAATAAATTCTATTCTTAAATTTTCTGCAAGTGTCATTATTCCTAATTTATAATAAAATCCTGGTTTGTCTGTAAGACAATCTCAGCAATAGAATGCTTAAACTGAGCACATAAATTTATGCGTGCAACTGATACGCTGTTTTCTGATTTTCGCCTTCTTCCATTGAATGTATTAGAGACTTGTTCTTGAACATAGTTTAGACAATACACGTGTCACAAGCAATGATGAATCAAAGAAAGAAAGCATCCAGAAAGGGAAGCTAACTAGACAGGTAGGCCCTCATCAGCATCACATTCTGTTCCGTAGCTACAATAACAATAATTGAGTCAGACACATGGATTTTAAGTGCCTCTTAAAGAGGAAAGTTAGGGAGAGACACTGTGGAAAGAAAATTATATGCTGAAATGTGGCATCTCAGTTTTGCAGCTGCCAACCTTGTTCTGTCAGTAGCCACAGCTGTTGCCGTTTCTTCTAAACTTAGCAGGAGATGGGTGAAACTAAAGAGAATCAGGGCAGGAGCTGCAGCTGGTAAAGAGGTGTGGGACCAAGTCCCTCTGTGGAACCCAAGGAAACCTTCAATTAGTTCAAGCTCTTGACAAATAGGTTGCATTTGGGGAGATGCATGCCTGCCCCATGGATGGGTGCATCCTGGGTACGCTCAGCAGCAGCCCGTCTTGCACCAGTTCATTTTTTCTTTTTTTCTGATTTTGCTGTATTTCCCCTTGCATTTTGTCCACTGTGGGCAGCAAGCTTACTCAGTGTTAGCTTTCCCATTGGCTGAAAGAGGACATTTGTCCAGAAGAGGAGGAAATCTAGTTTCTGGTTTTGCTGCTAACTGAATACGGTTTGTGAGCGTGTGTTCCTCAACCTCAAAGTCAAAGCTCATGCATTTCACATCTGGCGTGATGCAAAATACAGCCTTGTTATAGCATGGCTTGGTATCACTAGAACGATTCTCAGTAAAAGTATTGCAGTATTCTTACTGCATTTGTGTGTGTTTTAAGTGTCATTTTTGGGCAATGTGAGACTGAGTATGGGTATCAACTTCCATTTTTCTCCCTGCCTTCGGAGTTGCAGAAAAGAAATTTGAAGACATGACCCAACATTCAAAATAAAATCCAAAGACAGAAACAAAGCACCCACCATTTCTGATTTTCTTCTTCAGTACTGTTTTTTAAGTGCAGTCTTATGCTTAGAAGCAACTACTCTGCTTTTTGAAGCGCTGGCTTTGGGATTTATGAGTGCTTACTCATTTCTATCTGACAATCACCTGCCAGTTACACAGATGACGTGGGGAGCTGAATAAAATGCAGGCAATAGTAATGGCAAATGTGTATACCCCCAGAGCCACACGCTCTGTGGCAATCTGGGTGAAGCAATGAGGGGTGCTTGGAGTGCAAGGACTGCTGACGTAGCACTGGAGGACTCTGTAAGATAACCAAACCTGGTGCATTTTTGTTCTATAAGAAGTCTTGGGGCAGTGTTATCTGCTGGATGTCTTTCAACATGGTGGCGTGTAGCTGGCTCCTTCCAGCAGAGAAGGTGGGAGAGATTTAGCTTGAGATGTGGATAATCAGAAGAGAAATGGAATTATAACATAGCTGAGAGTAGAGATATAACATGTACTTACATGATGGCTCAACCGCATCAGGGGATAAAATATTCTCAGCACCAACCAGAGTAAGGCTCGGTGATGCTGACCTGTTGGCTGAGCCACTGACTGCAAAGGAAAGTCCTGAGGAAGCAGAGGGAATGTGGATGTTTGTGTCATACACAGAAAATTCAGCCTGCGTGCCAGATGGTACACTTCCATCTGGTGAAGCTGAAGATGTTGAGAACAGTGATAGGAGGAAGGGGACCATACCCCAGTTAGGTTTAGGCACAATATGTAGTTGAATGAAATAAAATATTTCTTAAGGAATGATTGATGGAGCCTAGAGCTAATAACTTCTGGGGTAATTTTGTCACTTTTATCTTCAGGGTGGAGATCACTACATGCCAAGCTGCATTCCTTCATAGCATCTGAATCATTCTTATTGTCTCCACAAGCTGAAAATGAGAAACAGACTGGCAGGAAAGTTAAAATTCTCAAGGTGGAAAGAGTAGGGAGTAGTATGGTTTTATTTTTATTTTTTTTTCTAAGATTAAAAGTTCCTGCTGCAGTTTTGCAGACAGCAATACGCTGGGTTTTCTGATTCTTCTGTTTAAAACAAAAGTAAAGTTTCCTATATTTTGAAGAGAAGTAAGAGCACCTGGAAAAAAAAAAGGCTTGCTCCAATGCTGTCTATAGCCAGCCAGGCTTTCTGCGAGCTGCATGGGGAAGAAATATTTCCAAGGCACCAGTGATTGCCATATCCTGTATGCAAAAAGATTCCATAAATGTCTGAAAACAGATGGAATGCAACTTTGGAGGAATAAATGGATTTTTAATTTTCTGAACATTTTGGATTCCATCTGGTTGAAGTAACTAAGTGACCTAGTAGAATACTTTCACCTTTCCTGTATAATAGACAGAAGCACAGCTTGCATTGCTATTGACTGGTGCATTCTTCCCCAATAATACATGGGTTTTACTTGCTCTCACCTTTGCTTACTTCTAACTCTTTTGACTACATATTGAGGTGTACATCTCTCTCTACGTCTCGTATCTACTTGGTGACCCACCATCAGTTCACCATTTGGCTTTGCTGGAAGGAAGGAGGAACTCTGAAGCACCTGGCTAAGCCCACCTGACAATAGCAGGAGCCTGATGAGATACATATTGCAGACATATGTCCTTTCTTATTTTGCTGCAAGCACTGATGCATGTCAAAAAGAAAAAAAAAAAAGTTCCTAATTATTTTCTGTCGTGTTTAAAGGCAGAGAATGAGTAGAGGCTTTGCGTGCAGATATAAACAGGGTGTAACATTCCTGTTTACTGGTCTTTTTGTTATGCCATTTAGAATGCTGTTCAACAAATAAGAACGTATGCGTGTGTTTTTAGACAGGAAATGAGCATTCCTGCATGAATAGGAAGTGCAGGCAACTTGAACTCACAAGAAAGACGTCATAAAGTGTATTACTCTCTATAAAAAGGGGAAGACTTGTGGAAAAGACACCATTTTTGTGCCTGGCTCAGTGAAAGCTAGAAAGCAAATCTCTTCACACTCCTGGAGAGAGAAGGTGGGTCTTTTGTATTGCTAATATTAAGCCCGAATTTACTAGCTGCACTATTAATGAAGCTGATTATTTCGGATTGCTGTTCAGAAGGTTCTACGGAGGGTATTTCCATGCTAGTAAGTCCATAGGCAATAGTTAGTACGGTATCGGCAATGTGTTTGGAATTATTTTCATGCTTCTTGGCACTTTGGAACATTTCTGAACATTCTTGCTATGGATGTGGATGAAATTTGGAAAAGAATGGGGAATAACAGCTCTCTTTATTTGTTTTAAGGGACAGTAGCGAGGCTGTTTTCCAATTCTTGCAGCAAGTCTATTTGCCTTCCTGTAGAAACCCTTGCATTTTAAGATCCCAAGTTTCAGTCTAGCCCAAAGTCTGAAATCACTGTAAGATTTCACTTCTGCCTGACACATTAACGCTAAGTAAAAAAATGTGTTTGCTGTGTCCTTAATAGGGCAAAATATAGCATTTGCACTACAAATAACTTTTATATAAATCTCTGGTCACTGTAACCCCGTAATTCAAATGAAGCTTGTTTCTTCTCCCTCAAATTAGTGATTCTGAACTTCTAACAGTTGGCAGGAACACACACTGATGCTGCCAGGGAAACTCTGGATCCAGTGCAGTCGTGCTTCATGCATCTTTTGCTAGGATCCTATAATAACCTCGCCTTGTATGGCATCGAGACAATTGAATTCTCTTTTGCTTTATACACTTACATAATTGCATTACATTCTCTGAAGCCTTTTTGCCCCCATAAATGATTAAAACTGTTGTTGCGTAAGTTCGGACTTGGGAGACATATTTAAACCTCCTTACTCAGAATGGGAGACGCTGAGAGACTGATAGCTGCAAGTGCTGAGGGTTTGTTGTTTTGTGATTTTCTGGCAGTTTAGAGTTTTGTGAAAGAGAAGTCTGTGCCCTGCTAATAGTGCTGATCACGTGTTCTCTCATTTGTGTAATTGAGAGAATTAGCAATATAATGAAAACAGCTCCATCTAAATAAGTTCTGTACCCGCAGTTAATAAAAGAGTATCTACCCTCAGAGACCTGGGATTCCTCTGCAAACTCTTTTAGTTAAACAAAGCATTCTGTGTACCTGCAGTTAATGTGATATTTATTTTTTCATTATTCATGAAACAATTTTAATGTCACTGCTGATTTTCCTGGTAGGATGTTCAGCTCCAGCATGCTGGAGCTCATGCTGAGTTGTAGCTGAAGATGTCATTCACAATAAACATGAGCTGCTGTGACAATACGATGGCAGAAGGTGAAGAATCTCTTTTCTTGTGCAAGGACGTGCATGTGTCTCTCTCTGTGTGTGAGAGGGAGAGAGAGATTTGATTGTGTTTACAAGATTCATTCGAGGCACAGCGGGCAGTAGTCACATTGTAATACTCACCTTAACAGAGATAATTTGATTTTCAGCCTGGTTATCATGCATTTAGACATAACGATACATGAAAATATATGCTTTAGCACTGCATTTTAAACAAGGTTGCACACTTTAAGTCAGAATCTATTAGAGGTGAGTGTTGATTTTAACAATTGCAGAAGTCCTGGAAATCACAGTTTAGCATTCAGCGTAGGTCACAAAATTATCAAAAGGAAACCAAATCGTAAGGGGTTTCCTCTGGGTAACCGTTTCTGGGCTGAACTCAAAAGGATGGATTTCCTCGAGTTTGAAGTCTCACAAGGTGTCTGTCTTTATCCCACTTGAGAGCCTTAGGTACTAATGGAATTTCTTTTTTGAGTCCCAGGTTGTGTCCAGACTTGAAAATTAAGAGTTAGAAAGTCCCACGGCCTGTCTGAGCTTTACACTGGGAGGAAAATGAGCTGCCTGAGCAGAGGATGAATGTTGTCTTGGGTCACCATCAAGATCTTGACCTGCCTAACTGATGTGACTCAGGGAAAGAGGTATGTCAATGCTCATCAGGAGCACATCCTCATTTACTGCTTCCTGGAGCAGCGTGAGAGATAAGGGGATTTATCAGCAATGTAATTATAGTTGTAACACACTGTAGTTGTAACATTCTTTATGCGAGACGAAAAGGAGTCTTCTGTTTGCACTGCAAGATTTCAAGCTCAACTGAAATCTAAAGAGTGTGGACGAGGTTGGGCATGATCTTGTGAATAACCTGAAGCATGTTTGCAACAAACAAAAGCCATCATAATTCTCCCGAAGTCAACAAAGGTGAGCGTGTCTATACGAATGGGGCGTTTGGCCCAAATCCAGCTGAAGCCTCTGAGGTTTTCTCAAAGTCATTAATACTGAGGCTGTATGGTACCCAAGGCAATTATCCATTACTGCTTGGGCCCGGCCCAGGAATTATTCCACAACATGTTGCCTCGTTAGTGTAGTATAATGGAAAAACAGAAACAGACTAGAAACCAGGAAAATGAGGGTGGTAAGGGGAAAGAATGTGAAGAATACAAGCTGGGGTGTTGTTCCTCTGGTGGTGTGAATTCAGTGCTGTGCTATCACCTCCAGTGAGGCTCTGCCAGCTTATGCCTCGCGATGCTCTGGCCCATGATTATTAGAAAAGTATGTTGTTGATATGCTCTATAATGGCTTCCATTACCAGCCCATGCTAAAAGAAGCAGCTGGTGAAAGTTATGTTTATGTTCCACAGATGGATCGGCAATGGCAGATACATAGCTCCGTGTCTGGTAAACAGGTGTTTGACTTTATATTTCCTAGCTAGCCAGAAAAAGTCAGAATCTTGGTGAGGGGTGTAGACAAAGGAGATCAGTTCTGTTGGAAATCAAGCTGTTGAAAAGGAAGAAACAATTATTTTTGGTTGCACTTTATCTCCTTTTTGAATGGTGAGTAGCGTCCTGAAATGATTCTTGCCTTTTATCAGTTGAGCCCCCGTGATCTAACTGTTTGGGAAGGAAAATTAGCAGAGGGTCAAAAAGCCTTAAGCTCCTTCTTGCAAATGGGACAATTCAAATGATACTCCTGCACCTCCTTCCTTTCCTGCCCGTGTTCAGTGGGACAGGGAAGTGCTTTGGCTTCAGACAAAGCAAAATGGGCCGATAGTGCAGTGAAAACTTTCTGTGCCAGAGGAACAACTTCACCAGTTGCTGCTGCGCAGAATAAGACTCGTTGAAATTACAGCTGAGTTTAGCTACGCCTTTGCTGGGAGGTGGGAAATATAACCCTTTTCTTAAGAAGAAACGTTTTGCAAACTGTTTCCAACACCTGTAAATTTAATACTTCTGGGTGCACAGTCAGTGCGGAAGGAGAACAATTGCTTTTCAGCTCACTCGAAATAGAGCATTTATTTTGACCATGTTTATTCATTTCTGATTGCTCAGAAAACCGAAAAACAGCTGGGATTTTTTTTTCTGGCCTCTGGGTGACAAATATTTCTAGATGGAAGAATGACAACAT
Source organism: Alectoris magna (assembly GCA_030625065.1). Lineage (NCBI taxonomy): Eukaryota > Metazoa > Chordata > Aves > Galliformes > Phasianidae > Alectoris > Alectoris magna. The sequence continues at coordinate 8,030,832 of CM060562.1, forward strand.
GTAAATTTCCGGGTGAATATCATCGAGCCTAAAATTCCTTAAACTGAGGATTTGGGAGCATTTTCACAGATACCCAGCGGTGGGCTGAGTACTCATTAATAACTAATATTATGATTCCCTGAATCATAGTGATCCAGATTCAACAATTCTGGTTGCAAATCAGGTTATTATTTTACACTTTGACCAGCTCTGGGGAAAGCTCCTTAATATGTAATGCAAAGAAGTAGCCTAAGGGAATAGAGCAGCCTGGCAGCATGTGCCTAAAACTCTCCCACATTGCTATCACATGTTCATCCCACTAGCAGAAGGCTGAATGCATGCTGCTGACTCTTTGCAACCAGTGGCGCAGTGGGTTCTCCAAGGCAAGAGCTGACCCACCGTGCAGGAAGAGCAGCTGGGACAGCCAAGGAGCCCTGGGTAGGTCTGAAGAAAAGTTCAACTTCAGCGTTGTTAACTCATTATCACGCCTGTTTTATTGAAACCAAACCCCTCAAAGAGGCAGCGTTAGAGTCAGCGTGTTACATTGGGAAGGTGCCTGTTCAGATGAAGTGTGAGCAGCGTGTGTTTCCATGCTTCTGTTGTAGATGTAATATATGAGAGAATAGCGAGAGCAGCAGGTGTTGTCAGAATTTATGGAGGGGCAGCAAGCCCAGGCAGCAGCCCCACAGGAAGAGCAGTGACAGTTACTGCAGCGAATGATCTCAAGAATTACGAAAGCGGGGCAGAGCCCCAGCTACCCTATAGCCTGGCCTTTGGGCAGGAACAAACAAAACATTGACTCTAGGCTTGCATGGCCAACTCAGGCAGTAAGACTAGCACTGATCAGGGCAACCAGCCACCCAAGACCTGTGCTGAACAAGCGTGGCCCATGCTGTGCACACTGATCTCTGAGCAATGGTACTGCAGCCGACTAGGAGAGGTACATCTTGAACCAGTTGGGAATCCCAGAATAGAAGTACTGATAAAGGCTCATGGAGGAATTTAACTACCCAGACATCTGTTGAGTAACAAATACAGCTGAACATGCATCATCGCAGAGGTTCCTAAATTACAGTGAAGACAACTTTATGATCCAGAAAGTAGAGACTCCTGAGGAGAAGCCATCCTGAATCTACAGGAATATATTAATGAAATTTGCAGATGGAACTTTGCAAGTGAATTAAAAATATAGCAGCTCTGTGACTTTAGCATGGCATCGTATGTATTTAGAGTGGACTGTCTTCCACATCCATTTATTATTTTTCACTATTTCATAAGTAAATGAAAGCTCAAACCCACCTTATGCTGTCTCTAAAACTGTTTGCATCCTCCATTCATGCCAGATATATGAAATCTACAGACTCTTAACTAATAGACTCTGCAAACATTTCTGTTGGATGACGTACAGCTCATGACAGAGACCCGGAGAATTAGAAAAACTGACAGGTAATAACACTATGCAATTCACTTCAAAAATGCAAATGCATACCTTTTGCAGAAGAAAAATTGTTAGAAACAAATGTTGTATAATACAAGGAACCTTAAGACGCAGAAATACTGAAAAGATAATAATAAACAGCAAATAAGGCATGAGTTTTCAATAAGGGAAAATAGCAAGGGAGGCCTATAAAGTTTTGGAGTACAAACAAAGAGATATTACATCACAGGGTAAGGTTCAAATAGGGCTTTTTCCCCTCCTCGTTGGTATCAGGCAATGCAAAATAGGCTAGCATGGTAAAATGAGCAACAGAAAAGGTTGTACTGATTGTCAAGATGAACTTCTGGCAGTAGAACGTAGGTGTTTATGAAAAATCTTCTGGAAGTTTTGTCTTACAGTGACAATAAGGAGGAAAAAGAAAGGCAACCCAAAAGCCTGCAGCGTTTGATTTTCATCCTAAAACAAGGGACTCGGTGAAGTCCTAGGAGAAAGATTTCTCTTAAAATTTCTCACATAAATCAGCGAGTCTTTGCCATCCTCAAAGAAAAACAGCCCTGAATGAGTCCTGCTTCATTCCTCAGATTCAATACATGGATAATGCAGGTTTGCTCTCTAATGATTCATTTCCTTACATCTGGAGAATGTGTCTTTTGAATTTTGTGGGTGGGGGGTGAACATATTTTTTTTTTTCCCTCTTTTGCCAAGTTTTAATTTGATACATTCATTTCTCCATTACTATTCTGTCCCAGCACTTATTGTCTCAAACACTACAGCAAAATCTTTTCCACATCTCTTCGGGAAGGTAACGTTTCAATTTACATTTGTAACAGCAAGGTACGATCTCAGTGGGATGGTAACCTTTGTAATCTTCCTGCTAATACGCTGTTCATTAGCTTTGTGATGAAATATGCCCATGTTATAAATATTTCCAGAAAAGAATAAAACTTTTCACTTGTCTGCGTTAGCCCTGACATCTGCTATAGGGCATACTGAGAGGGAAATCTACTTCCAAAAGTTATTCCAATTCAGTATTGTATGAAGGCTATTATCAAATAATTCCACTCCACTCGATCAAAGACCTTCTCAGCATCTAATGTTAATAATGTTCATGGTCTTGAGCCTTTGCTTCTTCTAAGATTTTAGAGTCCCCAAAGCATCCCATAAAAAGTCACTGAGAGGTCTGGGAGTGTTCAGTTCTTCAATCAGAAAGAGGCAAGATCTCCTTTTAATCTTAACGTTCAATTTCTGTACACACACACACCAAAAAAAGAATAATTACTCTCAGGAAGGTGGAACTCAGTCCAACAAAAGCAATAGTGGAAGATTTTTTTTATCAGAGGTGCAATCTAAGAACTACCTTTACAAGGAAGGAATTGGAAGGAGATGATAAAATGAATGAAAATCCCTCTCTGATTAATATTTCTGTCTGAATTTTAGTTAGAATTGGAGTCAGACAAAAACAGATTGGACACAAACATGTTATCAACAAGATAGCAGCAGTGGTATACAAACCAGCAGTAATGAACTGTCTTTACATATCCAGGGAGGCCTTCTAAAGAAAGCCTACCAACACCCGCCTGAAGGCTCTTCTTGCTTCAGGCTGGATGGATTTCCTTGCTGTTCTCAATCAAAGTTAATTTGTAATCTACACAAGCAGTCTGCTGTTAAGAGGCAGAAGCAAAACATAAGTGTGAAAAGCAGCAACAGAATCCCTGTCAACCCGAAGCTTCAGTTTTCCTGTCTGCTGCACCTGAATGGGCAGACTGAGTCGCTCCAGCACTGCAATGGAAGGACAGGACAGAAAGAAAAGTCACTTGTGGATTGCCTTTCTAAAACAGAAAGCATACAAAGCTCTGTGTTGGCCCTAAGCAAGGTAACTTGGAAAGTACTCAGCTGAAACTCTTTCCTGGAGCATTGACTCATGCCCTCTGCTTCAACAAAGCCAGATTACAACGATTTGCCAGCGATTTTGTGGCTGCAAAATGCAGAAAGGTATTTTAATTACGTTTTCCCCTGTGATCGGTTCTGTTGCCATATTCTGTGGTTGAAATCTTATTGGAATGCTTTAAATAGAACAAAGACTTCTTCGGCAATTCTGCCCCATTGTCCTTCCTCTCCCCCACCCAAACTGGTTCAGGTTGTTTGGATGGAAATGCTGCTTTCGTCTAGAAGGCTTTTGCCTAGGAAGCGACTGCAGATGAACAGCGCCAACGGGAACTCTTCACAATCACTGATTGGGCTTTTCTCAGTCAACGTGCATTTCCCAAAGGAAGTGAAATGAAAAATTTGAATCAAGTTTTGAAATGAAGCAGTGTGAATGGCCTCACAGCCGTCAATTTGCTGATTTACCCCAGCTGAGGTTTCCGAACTTACCTTATTTGTGAATCAGCTGTTTGCTAATCAGAGGAATCCAAATTCTCGTGGTTTTACTCCTGTAAAAGGCAGGCTAAAGGCTTTTCGTGCATTTTGCCTCATGATCAGCTCTGAAGCCGTACCAGCAGGTAAAATTTCAACTCGGTCTACACAAGATGGTTCTTCATCCACATATACTCACCCTGAATGGAGATAACATCTACAACTTACCTTACTGACCTTAATAGCCCATCTGGTGGAGGTGATGGTCCCTGATCAGGTGTCCCTCTTCTTTTAGGTCTCCCGAGTTGCTTAGTGAAGAGCTTTACCTCTTTCTGTCAAGCAGCACAAGCCTTTGCGTTACCTTCTGGAGGTTGACACTGCTCCTGCAAAGTCAGAAAGAAGTATTCAATATCAGATGCCAATTCCCACGAAAAGTTGTGTGGAAGCAGGACGTGGATTTGTTCTGAGGAGGAAGAGTGGGGGAGGAAGGATGGGTTGATTAGGTCCCCTTGGTTAGATTGGATCTAGTTCCTATCTTGTGCTAATCCACCCCAGACTCCTGGCGGAGAGATCCAAAGCAGCGTAAAGCAGATAACAGGAGAAGGCTAAGGGGGCTGGTCAGGGTGTTTGTAAATAAATCTGGAACCTGGGATCTGCAGCCTGCTTGGTTATGGTTTTGTGAAAACACAATTACAGCATAAAATGAAAGCAGGCTGTGCAATGAAAACAGGAGGAATGCCATCACCCAGGTTAGCTTGTACTGCAAACCACCCTGGTCAATCATCCGAGATGAATGGAGGTATCCGCTGAATAACCTCACTTTGCAACTTTTATGTGAAGGCTTGATAAATGAAGTCAGGGAGAGGTACAAGAAAGTGATTAAAACCAGCCTGCGCAAAAGGCAATGATAACCTCCCTGAGCTTGGAACTTTTTTTTCCCCTTCTGCCTGAGTTTCTTGAATAATTAACCCTTTCATCCTTCAGTCTCAGTACACAAACATTTGTATATCGGTCCGAAACAGCTGCCTCCTGACAGACAATTTGTCACTAGTAATAAATCAGACTCATTGGCAAGGCTAGACGCTTCCAACAGGGCTGCTTCTATCCGGGTACTATGAGCTGGAGATTCATAGTGGCCTAGATGTGGCAGAAGACCTTTTCCAAAGTTTAGCTCCATTGTTTCTGGTCCCCTGGGCTCTCTAAGCTGCCCAGAGGCTCACTTAGGCACCTGCATTTAGAGACCCTCCTGGGAGAACATGCCCCATGTCACACTGTAGTGATGCCATTCTGTTGTTGTAGTGGGCTTGGATGGGATATTATTGTCACTGAAGCAAAAATATAAAGGCAGTCCTGGCATTATTGTCAGGTAGGGGTCAGAATTTCCCTTTGGGATCCTGAAACCATCATCTGCCATCTTTTGCTGTAAAATTGGTTACTCACTGGTGGGATGACTTACTTGGGCATGCAGAAAAACATCTTTCCCTCATGCAACATAAGAGATCAATAGATTTTCCATTCTTATAGTCCATTGTGCTCCTGGGTGCTTGCAGGGGACCAGCAGAGGAGTGTAACAAGCAAGCTCCTGACCACACATGATCAGAGGCTGCTTGTAGTTTGACCGCTTCAGTCTTATCTGCCCAGCCGCATTAGGGTACTGAATCTGTCACTTCCAAAAAAACCAGCTGTCTGAGATGTGGTCTCAGGTGAAGATCTAGAAGTGAGCATTAACAAAAAAATGCACAAAAGCTTTCTTGCATGTCAAGAAAGAAATACAATAATAGGCATTAGTCTTTTCTTTAGGGGAAAAATCCCTAGACTTAACCCAAAGAATGGCACCGGTACCACTGCCTGTATTGAACAAAGCTGTTTAAACCCTCGCCGAGAAGCAAAATCTCAGCTGAGAATTGTCAACAGAGCTTTTACGACAGCCTGAAAATTAATTGTCCTCTCAAATGGCAGTCCTCAATTTAGGCGTAATCTCTCCTGCATTACTCAGGTAGCTATTGTGAAGTATCACCCCGCTTGCTGCTCTCGCTGACAGTTTCTATATCCCTTCACCACGCCCATTGGAAGGAAAACAATCACATAAATCCCTCTTTCGGGGCATGCTCGAACTTGTTTCTTATTGTGGGGCAAATTTATGGTCACATTTACTATGTAATCTTTAAAGGGGACTGGCTGGTGGTTGAAGGTCTAAAATTACAGATGACCTGGGTGTAAGCAAAAGTGGATTTGTTGAAAAAAATCTGTGTTTAAAGGAGGAGGGAAGGGGGGTGAGAGAGGAGAGCTTGATGTTCCCTGTATAGTTTATGACCTTTCCTTTAAAAACAAAACAAAACAAAACAAAACAACCCTTCAAGAAAGGTAGAAAAGCAATTTTCAGTCTGTGTCTCTTAAATATCTGTTTATCCCGCTGCCATGCTGTGAGCATGCCCAGTTGGAATGATTTAGCACTCCGCTGATGACTACCAACGGAAGGACTCCATGTGAAAAGGTAGTCTGCCTCGGCTAATGGGCTCTTGTTTCAAAGGGATGCTGTGTGTACATTACTAGTGTATGGAGAAGGTGCAGAAAGGCCTCGGCAGACATTAGGAATGGAGTGTTGTTGATGATGAAAAGGCACTTTGCTGTTGAGGGAATGGTGGGAGAGAAAAGGCGTATCTGTCTTTTTGATTAGAAATGCATGCTTTCTTTCATCATCTGAGCTGAAAAATTGGCTTCTGCTCTTGGTTTATGAAACCATTTTTCTTTTCCCTTCTTTCCCAGGTTTGCAAACTCTTTAATAAATTAGTTACTGTGAGGTGCATGGGTGCAACAATCACCTTAGAGGCTTTTCCCAAATGCATCTTTAATATTTTATAAGTATTTAAATGGATTTATTCAATGTGAACAGCCTGATTTATTAACACTGGCACTCTGGCAAGGAAAGGGGGTTCAATACAAATTATGTTGTGTCAGAAATTTTTAGCAGCTAGATCTCAATTTACCAATGGATTCTCGGAAGTCAGGAAATAATAGGACCCACCCCACGTTAATATTTAATCAGGCTTTGGTGCCAGGTAGGAGAAGCTGAGATGCAACTAGGGGAGCCCTGTATTACATTAAAACATACATCGTGTGTGTGCACTTCTTAGATGAGGGCTGGTGGGAAGTGGATCTGTCTTTATGACAGGTAAGGGGTTCTGACCTAGAGCTGAATAAAGATGCTTTGTCAGGCACTGAGAAATGGCTCCCTGCAGGCATGTGCAGGAAACCTTAGTGATCAGGTATGAAACTTGTTTCCCTCTTGATGTCACAGGTCCATGAGACATCTTTCCTTGTGACTTTTCAGAAAATTATGGGTGATGACAGAAACACTGACCTTGACTCAATAGCAGAGCTGCTTCATAAAGCAGTTTGTAATGAAGCAATGAGAAGAGTGCTACCAAACCCAATACTGTCCTATGTAACTAGCACACCAAGGGCTGGGGGAAGAGTAGGCTTACTGGTCCTCTATAGATCAGCACACTGCTTTGAATTACCCAAAATTCATTTTCACCCTGAAGTGCAGTGTAGGGTTATTTTTATTTAGCCTGGTACATTACCCTCATAGAAACAAATGTTTTATATCGGTAGGGAAACAGCAAACCCCTTTCTCAGTGCAGATTTTGAATGGAAATTTAAAATGCTAGGAAGCTCAAAAGCAAAGTTTTTCACAGGAGTGTTCATTCACTTAAATGAAACAGATGAACATAAGGGCATGATTGCAAAATAGCTCTGTGCATCAGCAGGGCTTTCCTAAATCAACGCACCCAGTGTGGAGCAATTCAGATAAGTTAGGAGTCTGCATGAAAACTGGCAACATCTCATTTCTTCTGAGGATCACTGACACTGCCTTCCAAATCCATCCCCCAAAGGCAGGGGAATATAGGTGCATGCAGAGCAAAGAAAGCTTCAGCCAGCCAGAGCAGGACTGGTGCTGGATAAAGAGGAGAAAAAAAGGACGTCTCCAGTGCCACAGATCTTCTCCTGGAGTGTTTCAGAATGACTCAGCAATACAGAAACCCTGCAACGGTCAAGACTGCCTAGCCATAATTGCATGCTCGTGTGCTAGGGTTGGGTTTTTTGGGAGGGTGTGAACTAGAGTAGTGTCATTGAAGTGGCTGAAATGACACTGGTGGGCACTGGCTGGAATTTTGGCCTGTAGCTGAAGTCACAGTGATGATGAAGTAGTCTTCCGGTGGGAACTTCATTCATTTTCTTTTCTCACTTAAGAATGTTTAGTTCTATCACTTTAATCACATAGTGTTTTCCACTTCCCTGCATGCCTGCTTTATTTGAAGAAAGAAGGAAGAGTTGAATTGCTAGTGCTTTGCAATGTTATTATTAAGAAAATCAGACTATGCTGCGGTAAGATGGCTAGGTCAAGAAAATAGGCTGGTTCACACATCTGGCTCTGCTAAATTTGATTGCAATGGTTTATTGTAAGGTTCGATTCCCAGGGCAAGAACCCACTCATTTATGCGTGAGAGCTGCCTCTTCCTGCTGGCATAAGAATCACAATTCTTAAAGCTGAGTACTTTATGGGTGGAAGGTAACCGGAAGAGTGGGAGCAGAATGCTACGTGAGATTTTTTTTTACTGTTGATGGCGAAGTTGAATTTGTGTGGAGTGCATACCTGAGAATGTATTGGTGAGGTGATGGTAAATAGAGAACTAGCTCAACTCCGTCTGTGTCAGTCCTTGCAGATCCCCATGGAATCTGCCACTGGGCTGGCAGCTGCGCAAGGGGGGACTGTGAGTCTCTGGTGGTAGTTTTAGCTATTCCTGGCATATACTCATACAGCTCCTTAAGAGTAAACAGGAATATTTGGGGTTGAATGGGAGATATATGGGAGAAAAATATCAGAGGGAATAGAGGAAATTTCACAATTCATGTACACTAATCTTAGCTATATTGATATTAGGAAAGTGTTAAAAATTATTGCTGTCAGATGATCAGAGGGCTGGAGCACCTCTCCTACGAAGAAAGGTTGAGGGAACTGGGCTTCTTTAGCCTGGAAAAGAGAAGGTTCTGGGGAGACCTCATTGTGGCCTTCCAGTATTTGAAGGGAGCGTATAAACAGGAGGTGGAATGGCTGTTTATGAGGGTGGATAGTGATAGGACAAAGAGGAGTGGCTTTAAACTGAGACGGGGGAGGTTTAGGTTAGATATTAGGAGGAAGTTTTTTACCCAGAGGGTGGTGACGCACTGGAACAGGTTGCCCAAGGAGGCTGTGCATGCCCCATCCCTGGAGGCATTCAAGGCCAGGCTGGATGTGGCTCTGGGCAGCCTGGTCTGGTGGTTGGTGACCCTGCACATATCAGGGGGTTGGAACTGGATGATCACTGTGGTCCTTTTCAACCCAGGCCATTCTATGGCTCTATGATTCTATGAAGAACATCATAGAAAGCTGAAGAAATTGGCATAGATTTTTAGCTAAGTCTCATAGTTCAAAAGCTCAAGTGGAATTCTTGCCGCTAAAGAGCTTGAGTGGTGAGAATTATACCCAACAGCACCAAAATTTCAATGAATTTCTTCGTTGTTACCAAAAAGAACAGTGGAAGTGATCCTGCAGTCTTCTGCTGATTGAAGGCTTTCTTGGAGAAGCTGTCTCCCTCTGGTCTCTGGGATGGTTAGAAGGTACTGCTTGCTGTGTGAGCAGGGCTGAAGTGGTTATCTTGGAAATCTGAATGTGATTTTAATTAGAGCTTTTATTATTGGAACAGCTGTAACCAAGGTTGTAACAGTCAATTATATATGGACCTTTATTGGCAAAGGGTGTTTAATATTAAACAATAATTGCTAACCGTGAACATACTTGATATAATAATGAACTTTATTTGAAAGATCAGCATAAGATAAAGGAGTTAAATTTAGCTGTATGGTCCGTAACAATAACACAAGGGGATATTGTGAATTCCTTTTATTTGGAAACAGAAAACGCAGAATGTTGTTACATTATCTTTTTGAGAGCATAAAGTAAATGTTTGGTAACCAGAGATTTGTATTGCTAGAGAGAATCACTTTCGCTAAGGCTGCAGTAACCGAATGTTTAAATGTGCAGAGTTGAACTGTCAAAGCACGTAACAACATCTTTAAATAAAATGGAAGTGGCTGGAGCTGCCTTTATCTGCACCATCCTCTGACAACTGCTTAAGGTTCGATTCTGTTCCTACTGAAGTCACTGGAGATTCTCCCATTAACCTGGGATGATTCACATATCAGCGTTCCTAACTGGGACTCAGACCCCTTGCAACAGCAGCATGGAAGGCACGAGCCTCATTCCCCACTTTGAGATTTTTCTCCAGTATTGCAGTTCTAAGTCACTGGACATTTCTGGCAGTTACAGTATCTAGGTTTTCAGATTGACTGAAGGCTCAGAAAAACTCTTTTGCTACTTTTAGTTCATTTTAATTAGAGCCGGTGTTCTCTGATAAGAGACTGTAGGCTCAAATCGGGAAGACATTGCCCTGATTTTACTGTAAGACCTTGAGAAAGCAAGTGCTGGCTGGGCTGTATTTCCAACACAAAAGGGTTTGGATTTCTTTTGTTGTAACTTGGTATCTGTGTCAATGGCTTATGTGGGCCGTTTGGCCTGGAGTGTGAGGCCCCGTGCAAGTGTCGAGGCAGGTTGTCAAGTTGCACTGAGTGCCACCAGCTCCCATACGGTGCATTTTACCCATATCTGTCCTCCAGCTCGCTCTTCCACTCTGACAAGAGGACAAGCCGTGTATCAGCCTCCTTTTTCAGTTCCCACAGGCTAAACTATGAGCCAGCACTTTGGTTTGACATCTGGGCTTAGGTCTGTCTCTTCAGACCCACTCTCCTTCTGCTGGCACTCATTGGACCGAGGTTCTGCAAACAGACAGTGCCTTTATCAGAGCTGAAATAGCCCAGCCAGACCTCCCTCCAGCTTCTCAGTTTCCAAAATGCAGCTCGAGTTCTTAATTGGGTAACCTGAACTTCTCTGTAATCTAGGTATCAGTATGCATGGGTGTAATGGACATGTCAGTGCTGTGTACGCTAACACTTTAAGTCATATAATGGGCTTGTTCACTGCAAGAGTAAACACTCCGTGCCATTTAACTGCAAACCAGGGGGTGACACAAAGGAGAATTTTAGCTGAAAGTTTATCTCTGATCTGAAAGCAGCTATTTTCCTTCTGCAGATTTTTGGGGTTATCTACAGCAGTGGTACTCTCCTGAATTTTGAGACTTGGTTGTCTAATCAAGACGTTTGAGTGGGGGGGGGGGGGGCAGGGAGGGAGAGGAAAGGCAAAAGAGAGGATTGCTTCTTGCAAGCACTTCTCAGCTCATAAGAAGCTTTTGTGTAGCTTGTGCAAGCCTACAATTGGATATTGCAAAGTATAGTACTTCTATGCAGAGGAAGGGATTAGGAAAAAAACCTGAAGGTGTGAAATACAACAAAAGGCAGTGTTTGGAACTGCACTGTTAGGAGACTCCGCTGAAGTCAATGGGAGTTTGATCCACGAAAGCACAGCAGGACCGAGCCATATATAGGAAAGCACAATCTGTCAAAATTAAGTGTGTAGTTTATGGTATACTTTTTGTTTGAAATAACGTATTACCTCCTATTTATAGTAAAGCAGACTAAACAGTTCTATATGTCTGCATTTAAAATTTTCAGACAGAGAATAAGGATACCTTTTACCTGGAAATGGTAGAGTTGGAGCTCAAAATTGTTAGCAGGGATATAAATGAATACCTGTGATTTTACAGGCATATAAATCTCAAGCTTCTGCTTACATAGCCCTTCTCTGTCTGAAGTATTGGCTGGATCTGCAGATCGCTGCTGGAGGACTACTAGGAAACAAATGAACTTGCAATGCATAGTATCTTAAAGGAAACTATAAATGGGATAGGTCAAGGACTAGGCATGTAAGCGACAGGAAAAAATCTTCCTTTTAGTTTATACAACTCCCGCTTCCATGTCTGTGCAGATTCCTAATAAGGAATAGTAACTTTTCAAGGCACTAGGCCTGTACATATTTCCTGACCTTATAATTCTCACAGTTCTAGACATTCCAAGGTAGGGGGTCATTCAGACAGAGTTGTAATTTCTTGTGCATATTTATTTCCAAAGTATCTTTTGCATAGTTTCCCAGTGAAATCATGTGCTGGAACTGGGGAATGCTAAATAGGTTATTTTTCAAGCTTGCATATAAAGGGCCTGTCAGACTGGGTTGTTTTGGACTTATCAAGCGAAAGTGCCAGAGCCAAAGCTTGATGTTTGGGGCTCCTCCTTCCCAACCCGCTGCTAGCTGGGCTACCAGGGCTTGAACTGGGGGTGCCATAAAGAGGCTGAGGAGCTCAGGTTCTGTTATCAGTGAGGATTTTAATGATGTTAAAAGGCTTGAATGCCTAAGTTGGCTCCATAGGAGCATGACCTGAGCTTTGCCCCAAAAGTACATTTTGTTAACCCTTTGGGGTTACATTTGTTCTTCTTTTCCTTTACATTCTGTAAATAAACACTACAGTTTTGGGGGGGAAAAGATTATAGAGGCCCGGCCTTTCTGTAAATAACTTTAACTGGTTGTGAAAGCACATTTTGAATTCATTTTCTTGATCCTTCAAGACATGTAAGGCATGTGCTTCTTTTCTTTTTTTCTCTTCTTTTCTCTTTCTTTTTCTTTCTTTCTTTCCTTCTTTCTTTCTTTCTTTCTTTCTTTCTTTCTTTCTTTTTCTTTCTTTCTTTCTTTCTTTCTTTCTTTCTTTCTTTCTTTCTTTCTTTCTTTCTTTCTTTCTTTCCTTCCTTCCTTCTTTCTTTCTTTCCTTCTTTCTTTCTTTCCTTCTTTCTTTCTTTCTTTCTTTCTTTCTTTCTTTTTTTAAGCAATAGCATTTATCTGATCAAAGAATTAAAATGCATCGGGGACCAGAGAGCACATCGCGAATTTCTATTACTCATTTCTCAAAATGCATCAGCCAAGCAGCGGCTCGAAGTTATCTGCTGTCTGAAGGAAGTTTACACAAAGTATTTGTCTGGCCACTTTCAAAAACAACAACAACAACAACAAAATATGTGCTAAGAAATCCTGCAGATACTGTATTCGTGAAGCGAGGAGCTGAGCTTGAGAGGAAATTGTTTGCCTTTAACGCAGCCCATGGCCCACTCAAAGCAGCAGCGAGGAGCGTTAGTCAGACCTCAGCTTTTATCAAGATGGGCCTAACTAATCTGAATTGAAGTGTGGGCGCTTTCTTTCTGAACTCCAAAGGTATGAAATGCAACCGGGACTGAGGTTTTCGGGCTCTTGCTGGAAAGCAAATGTAGACTTTCTGCTTGCAGGAAGCCCTCTTCAAATCTAACCTTTTTCAAAGTGTTTGAAAAGAATGTCAAGGGGAAGATCCCAGAGAAATTGGGAGTGTTTTCGCAGATTGCTGGTGACAGTAAGTATCATTTTATAAAACACCAGTTAGGCTGCGTATGACATATGGAGGCAATTTCTGCCTTGGCTATATTTACCTTTGCCTTTGATCTAATGAGAACAGCTCGTGTATATTGAGTCAGAGCTTGGGCTACGGTATCCTGTTTGGTTTGTCTATTGGAAGAAGTTTGGAATAGCTAAGTTGACACGTGCCATTGTAAACAGGAGGACAAGATTGCAAAATGAGCCTGATGTAGTCATGTGAAGGGACAGTTATGAGGTGATATGAGTGAAATGCATTAAGTGCTGCCTTTTTCCTTTATCGTTAGAGAATCATTGAAATGTAAGACTGGGAGGAAACTCCATAGGCCATCTATTCTGTTCTGCTGCTCTAAGGCAGGATCAATTATACAGCCATCTCTGGCAGCCATTTAAGTAAAATATTACTGGAATGAAGAGATATTTTTTATATTTAGAAGGGGAAATACTGCCAGCACAGTTAGTTACTTACCTTCTGGAAAAGGAAAGAAAGAAAAAAAAAAAAGGAAGAAAAAAAAACACATAAAAGAGAGGTTATTCCAGCTCTCTAAGAGTTATCATTCAAATTAGCTTGATGATTTGCTTGGGATCATTGGAGAAGCCTGGCTAGAAGATATAAATGGGACATAAGACAGGATATATGGAAGTGAAAAATAAGGAGATACGATCAGAGAAAGGCAAGGGAACGGGTTGAGCAGGCTTCCAATTGAGGCAGTGATCTCTAAAGGCAATCGTATGTTTAGGCAACAACTGAATGAGCCTGTGGAATTCAAAAATACAAAGGGCTGTGGGTTGTATTTTGAGCTTTGAATTACTTGATGACTCTTCCAAAGGTTAGAAAAGAGGTTTTTTGTGGCTTGCCCCCCCTCAATCAGTATCAGAAGTCCATGTGAGTATATATGTTTACACAGCACTGGTTTTACTCCTTCTGAACAAATATACCTGATATTTTTAAGATTCTTTCCAAAATGATCTTTAATCTTTCTCATAGTAATCCAAATGAGAGAGGTAAAGGAACAGTACTGCATTGCAGATTCAAATGCTTGCCTCTGCTGTAGTGGTTATCATTGCAAGGATCTCTGCTGGATTGTTGCTAGTTCTTTTTCTATAACCAGACCACTTCATTTGACTTTTGTCAGTGCTGCAGTTTTCCTCTGCTCTACTTTAAAGTGTAAACACGACTGTTATTTGCAGAGTGTTATTGGTCATTTATTTTATCAATCTAATATTCCTATATTATGCATCTTAATACTGCTATTAACTGTTTTGGGTCATTTCTTATTTGTATACCAGAAAACTGCTTCCAGTGTTATTACTTATTGGTCATAAGCAATTAGGGAAGATTTTGACTATGGCAGTCTTATATAAATACACTGGCAAAGTTCACCTCCTATGATTTCTGACAATTAAATTGTTCTGTCACTTTGGGACCTTCATTAATCTCAACTTGTCATCCTTGTTTATGCAGGTTATAATGGCCTGTGTGTGTAAGTGAAATGAGATGCTAAAAGCCCTTGGCTGTTTAAGTCTTTGATGAAAGTCAAACAGGAATACGTTGCTGAAGGAGAAAGTTGGGTTTTTTTCATCCCCCAAAATAGCGCCGTGGAAATTACTGCATGGTGTAATGGCTAGCTACGGAATAAGCCAAGTTTACAGACCGGTGAAAAAAACTGACTTTATGGTACTGTTATCACAGTCCTTTGTGTGTCTGCCTGAGTGTAGATAGAAACGAAGACATGGCAACATAGATTACTTTCTCTTCCATGAAAGTTATGCGAAGGCATCATGCTCGAACAGAAGAATCTAGAGGCTAGAGATTTTCAGACAACATTGCAGTATCAGTGTAACTCAGGTGGATGACACGGCTAAACATCTCCTGAATCTCTGCAATGTGAGGGTGTCAGTAAAGCTTTCAATGTGGGAAATTCTGGCAGACGGATAGCTTAGGACCGGTGCAGATGTAGTTCTGAGGACTCTGCGAAGTGAAAGTCCACTAACAGAAGTGAATTTAATACTTACATTCCTGTGGGAGTTTACAATTTTATTCTCTCTTAAATTATCTCCTACAATTCAAAGCCCCACTTTCTGATATCTCCAAATGCTGATGGTAATTTATCTTCTGCCTTCTGCATTTTTTAGGTCTTAAAAGGCTTTTCAGAGTGGTCACTGCGTGGCACCAATGCTTGTATCAGCCTCCTCACTGATCCTTCCTCCTGGAGTCATCTCCCACTTTACAGCCCTCTGAACCATCCCGACCCTCACTGAGCCTCCATCCGCTTGGCCGAGTGGTCTCCTGGCTGGCCAAGGTTAAAAGATAGGAATACTCTTGGAGTTATCCATCTCAAATCTAAAAGGAGTGTAATGATATGCTATTCTCTGCACCCTGAGAAACATATGAATGACATCCTCTCTCTGAGCACTAATTATCATAATTCTTAGACCAGGGAGAGATCCAGAACACTGCACAAATTATCACCCAATATCTTTAATAAATGTGGATGGTAAGTTACTTGCAAAGGTGCTGGTTAATAATCTGGAACACATATTCCCAGATCTAATTCATTTCAGTCAGGTGGGATTTATTAGGAGTTGGACTGTCATGCAGTCCTGTGAAGCAACTCTTCAGAACAGTAAGTTCACACAGAAGCAATGTAGGAAGTTGGTATGTCCCCTGGTAAAGTCAGTGACCATACAGATGACTTTTTGACTTTTCCAAGTGCTTAGCTATGGACAACTCTTTGTTGCTGTAGGGTAAAAGCTGGCATTATCAATGCATCTATTGTAAGGAAGCTGATGCCATTGGTTTAATGGCCAGGCTTCCAAAATTACAAAAAGGAGAAATAACAGCTCCTCTCCCATTTTTACTTCATCTGGAGCTCACATCACAACTGCTTTTCTTTTATGAGATTAATTTATAAAGAAAACCAAATCCCATGTGCCTTGGGGATGCCCATTTTGGATATGGCTGTCTATGTTGCCTAGAGAGGAAACAAAGTGATGGGCTCCCACCAAAGATGCCTCAGTGTGTGTGCCTAAAGTTCAGTAGGATAAATGCAAGTTGTGGAGGCAAAGTGCCAGATGTTATTTGTTGAGGCTGCCTCTAGGCTGCTCTAAAGCATACCAACGCATGTGTCAGGGCAGAATGAGAGTCAGGGCAACTTTCCAATTTTTCTTGCTCCCAGAGGCTCTCCCAGGGAAGCTGAGTTAGGAACAGAAAAACAAAGACCATGAAAATGGCATATTAATGCAGTTTAGGTTCTAATACAGAAGCAACTATAAAGCCCAGTGTATGGAGTTTCACCTTGAATTTGAAACGTCAAACAATACACATCTTTCTAGATACTTCAGTGTGGGATGAGATGCATGTATCAGTTGGAAATGCTTATGTTTGCTCCTGAAGCTGTGGGGACAGCATTACTACTGCTGCCTTGAGAATGCCAACTGATCGTATGCTTTGGGAATGAGGTAAAGATTACACAGGCCTTTTGAAATAAAGTTTTAAAAAGCCACACTGGATTTTACTCAAGATCATGCTAAGAAAACCTTGAGTTTTGCCAATTCAATTCCACCCACTGCTTTAATGCATACATATAAAATAAACAGACCGAAACATTTGAGCTCAATGTACCATTGGTTGCAAAGTAAGTGATTCATCGTGCAAAAGAGAAGAACGCTTGCCTAAGTAAACATAACATAGTGGTGAAGCACTGTTCTTGAAGTGACCATCTCTCAAAGATACTATTGCTCATATTCTTCTTAAATTATCATCTTTGTATGAACAGGCAGTCTACTCAGACTGATATCTATGAGGAAAGTCTATTTTTACCATGTGTTTGTATGCTGGCCAGTGCAGCTAGATCTTGTTGTCTAATCCTTGTCTATTAAAAGTGAAGAGGCAGAACAGAGTGCACTTTAAGATGGGAACTCTCAAAAAAAATTTGCTATACAATGCAAAGGGTAGATATTTAGTTCTTAACTTCCTTTTCTTTGTGATAAGAATAGCGTTAGAAGATAAAATTGATGTATTTGTTATATTGCCTGGTAGATAGTTTTCCATTCCCACCACCACCACCTCTTGCATCTTTACCTTCTTGACGTTTTCCATCTTAATGTTTGCATCAAACACTTCTGGAACTATGTAAATTATTCTTAATAGATTATTACGCGCGACCACTAGGTTGCATAAACAAATTCTCATCAGTTTTGCACATGAACCCTGAGATGACTACACCTGTACTCTTAGTTTGGGTAGAATTCTGCATGGAGCTGTTCCGCTTCCAAGATCTATTCTCTAGTGCCTGCAGGATATTGCATTATCTTACGGGTGTATATGGAGATGCATCAGAAAACAATTATCACACCTCTGAAAGTGGGTGCCGAGAGGGGAGCACAGTGGTGGTGCTCTTCAGACACGAAGTGTCTGAAGATGGCAGCTGAAGATGGGCAGCTGAGACTCTCGTACAATTCACAGTTCTTGATGATAGCCAGCAATTCACTTGATAAGGTGATTATTGTTAAAACTTTGTTAAACACGGAGTTCAGAATTAAATTTGTATGAACAATGGCTTTGACCAAAAAATAAAAATAAAAGTTCATTAATAAGAAGAAACCAGCACTTTTGGGTGAAAATTGCTTCATTTTTAATGAATTTCTGGGGTGTTCTGAAGGCTGACTTGGAGAGAAGGAGAATAGAATGCAGCTGACAAGCCATTTATTTCTCTATTACAGCCATCTGATATCCTCAGTGTGTATAAATCAGTTCTGTTTAGCAATACCAATTAAACAAAATGTGGCCTTAAAATGTCACAGCGTATTTAAATGAAATGAAATATTTAAAAAATTTAAATGAGCAATCTCACATAATTAATTAGTTATAAGTTTCCCATAATCACTGAAGTAAGGGGCCATGCAGAGGCTCACTAATAAGGACCTGAAAATGTGTTCCTCTGTGTGTGGGTACTTACAGAGCTACGTATGCACACAAACACATTTTTGTGTACCCGCATACAAAAACACGTGCACATATATATGCATGCATAAAAGCACTGATGAAACTACTAGTGACTGCATCTCCAGGCAAATAAGGCTCATAAATTGACACATTTTGCTTAATCTGTATGTAAAGCATGTTACACTTCACTGTTGTAATGCAGACATCTTAACTTTAAATGAGACGAAAACAAACATAAAATTAGCACTTTAGGGAACCCCCTGCCACTCAATTTGTGTTGGGTTTAACACCTTCTTATTTTATATATCCTACATAAACAGTTTTATATCAGCCCTTGATATGGTGCCTTCAAAGAATTAAATGTTGAGCTGTTTAAAAGCACTAATTAGCAGTTTTAATACAAAGGGGAGCCTAGTTATTAGCAAAATCTTGTAAGTCTGGAATACCCTTCGGGCTCAGCCATTTGTGTCTGAAATAACTCAATAAAATTATTATATTGTTAATCACAAAAGCCTTCAAGGGAAATGCTAAATCCGGGAAGAAATATAAACTGTACCTTTTCCAAACAAAGGAGGGCAAGTGACCATCCGCATTAAAGCAAAGCCATAAAATCCCGAGAAGAATATATTCATTGATAAAATGCAGCTTGTTTCCTAACAAGGGGTTTTGCAATCCATAACTTTGTGCACATAGAGCAACGAACGTATCTGATTGCTGTTTAGTTTGAACGCAGCTAGCAACATATTTATTAAATTAGCACTCCTTTCAGTAATGTGCAACAGCACCAAGGCTTTGGCAAAAGGTGACTCTTAGTAGTGGTACGATAATATTTAAATCTATGTGTTGTTGGGTTTGTTTTTTTTTTTGTATGATGCAAATTATACTTATGTATGTGTCATTAGAGGTGTTTATAAAGACTTTGGGATCTATCCTACTTGGATTTTCTTCTTAGACAACTACATATGTACACGTAATTTTGTTTGATAGATTTAGATTTATACTTGACAGCTCTGAGGTCTGCTTCTTTCAGCACAGCACACATGTTTTATGTTAATATTTCTAATGCAGGTAAATAATTGTATTCTTAAATGTTTGAAAATTACACTAATTCCGACATTATTAAGGAGGCTGTGTTTCTAATTAATACAACGTGGTATAGTTGAGTGTCACTAGATAACAAAAGAAACATGTATCGGCATGGAGAAAATCTTTTGGCTGACAACTAATGCTTAAAATAATAAAATACTAAGAACATCAGAAATTGTAGATGCTGAAAGAAAAAAGAAGACACCATCGTTGTACTTTGTGAGTTCTTTCATGAAGACTTTCTGTTCAGTGAAAGGATTCAGTGAAAGGTATTTGAGCCGTTCTTGTAAATTTCACTTCTGTAATTATTATTAATAATATTGTTATAGTTATGGTTATTCCACTTTTGTGTGCCATCATTCAGAGTCGTCATTCTCATGCGGCACTGTTGTTTTCCATACCTTTCCTGGGGAAAAGACTGGGAAAAAAGTGCTGGGCGTGCACGTTTTGACCGTGGTCATCATAATGATAATTGGCTGGTCTTTGTGGAAGCTGGATTCTTTATTTCATATAAATAAAAAGTACATAAGAATAGCTTCTAATATTTGAAGACAAATGTAAGTAGAAATTTCTTCAATAATGAGCAATATCTCTTCCAGCTATAGGCTACTATTAGAAACAGATTTATTCAAAGCCTCAGTATATTTGCTATGAATATATTTTTAATGTATTTCTCTAACATGAAAGAGCTGGCCAGAACTTAAACATTTTTTTGTATGTCATGCTTTGCTTTTTATGGTGTTTTATGTTACAACCTAATTAGTATCTTACAGTGCCCTTACATGTACTTAGGGTGTAGGGTTTCACTAAATACACTGAGCGTTTTATTTTGGGGGACCTCCATGACACACTCTAAGCAGTTTTAAGCAGGCTGAGAATATGTTTCCAGTCAATCAAGCCTCTAGAGATAGGTTATCCACCTCTGGCTAATGCACTGCTATAAAACCTTCACCATTTCTGACTGCACGATACAGTCTGTTATTAAACCCCTAACCGTGCGCGGCCGCGGGATTCAGGAGGGAGGAGGGAGACAATTATTTCCAGTACTTCATAAAGCCTGCTTTAACAAATTACACGAAGATTAACTAATAGCAGCCTTGGCGTTGGATGGCTGGCCAAATTAGGTATGACGTAGCAGAGCAGTGCTTCATCGTCCGCACCTTCCCAGAGCAGGCCTTCTCCAGCAGCTGCTTCGTTAGGCAGTGAGCAGGCCCACGGTGGTACAGAAATGAAGCATGCTGTGCTGTCAGCTCATCTGAAAACAGGTTGGGAAGCCCAGTGAGATCTCCAGCATCGGTGGTTTTCCCACCGAGGATTAAATATGCCCGCATAAAGCCTGCCTATCCCACAAATCAAAAGCAGCATGCGTGGAAAAGGAGCAAGCAGTGGCAAGCACAACCTGGAGCACCGTGATGGATTAGGGAGAGGGCCCTGTGAATGCTCCCTTTTCTGAAGTGGAGGCAATCCGTCAACGCAACAAGGCAGTCCTGCCAGAGTAGGCCTCGCTGAGGACCGCAGCGTCCTCCTCGGTTTGTTCTCTGTCCTGTGGAGGGCACTGCACTCAGTGCCAGGCCGAGCTCTTGGTGGGGAAGCTGAGAGGTGTGGGGAACCAACCAATTTTCGTCCTCTCTGCAAAATGGCTGTACCATCTTCTAGCTCTGGAGAGCTGGAGAGGAGACAGCTCAAGCTGTTTTGAAAAGCCAAAACCTCTCAATGTTAAAATGCAAGATAGATAGATTGATCACCACTCAAATGTGGTAAGATTTAAATGGGGTGAGCTCGGTCCAGTACCATTTGAAAACCATTCAGAAAGGGTGCTTGCTGGAGCAGGAGAGCTTCCCTGCTGATTGCAATGGAGGAAAACCCAGGAAAAATCTATGGCTTAAGGAAAGTTTGTCTTTAACCATGAAGGGATCATCCTGCTCTCCCTACAAAGTCCTTTCATTTCCATCTGGAATGAGTATACGATAACCTAGTCAGACCAGCCTCTCAGTCACCAATCAAAACACTGACTCTTGACATTTGCCTAATTATCTTTTCTCATCATCAGTCATCTCTTGAAGTCTTTGCTTCATTCAGATGCCAGGTATTTCCGAAATTAATCATGTCATTGAAAGCGGCATCTTTTCATGTAAATGGTCTTTATTATCTGGATCGAAAAGCTCCCCCCCACCTCCTCCTTTGAGCTGCAAAAGCCCATTTGTAGGGAAAGTGTCTGAAATCTGACATGCTGCCTTCTCAAGAGAGATTCGTAGTGGTGACCTCCCAGCAAGAGCTAAGCATCCGTCACCGGGAGTGTGTGTGTGTGCTGCTTGCACCCTTGGGCTGGATGCATGCTAATTTGCCCCCATTGTTTCGGGGTGAGTGGCTTTCCTGCACTTCCAAACAAAGCCTTTTTGCATGAGCTTCTGCGTGTACAATTATTTTATGTTCACTTCATTCCATCATCCTATCTTTATTCCTGATATAAGAGGGGATGGAAATGTCTTTGTTTTCTTGTTATACCGGGGATTACAAACTGGATTTAGCATGTTAGCAAAGACACTCCTCTTTCATTAAATCCCATTTGACAAATGTTTGGCACCATAGGATTGATCAGCTCATTGCAGTGCTCATCTTATCTTTAATTTTCAAAGGGGCACTACCACCAAACCTTGTTGATTCAACAAGAAACCAATCTTCTGTAATTGACAGTACATCCAAAATGTTGCAGGGAAGAAGTAAAAATGAGCAATTTACTCAGGAACGTAATCTAAACTGTGGTAGAAGAATGCATTCATTTTGCTCATTAGTCTCACTCCTTAATGAATTACACAGTGAGTAGGGCTACAAATCTGAGATGAGCACGGATAGTGCAACTCTGCATTTTGGGAAGTTCACTTTTGAAGCTTGTGGTGGTGCATTTACAGACTCCTTGCAAAAGTACCCTGTTATTTTATACCTGCTGAGCTTCCCTCTGGGGCCATTTGAAGACAGCAATATTAATTGCTGGCAAGATCTACACTCAAATTAAAAGTGAAAGTTGGGCATAATCTGACTGGAAGGGGGAAGTGAAATGGGTCACTGTCCTTCTGTGCTTGCACTGTGTAGGACTAACAAATTAAGATAATTCTTTTTAGCACTGTCAAACCAGGCTTGATCTGATAAGAAGCAATAACTCTCCTAGAAAGTTTTCGGTATCATTGGTGTTATGTAAAAGTCATGTTCTATATTCCCTGGTAACAATTTAAGAGTATGATCAGACCAAAAGTGGCTGTTTGAATAACAGGCACGCTGTTATACAACAGTGTAGGTAGCCGTGTATGTTTAGACAAAGAGCATGGATTGTAAATTGTTGGATGCTAAAGACCAAGTGACACCATTATGCAATGTGTCTTTCTGCCGATTGAAGGACTCAGGGCTCCCTTAAGGTCTTCCTATATATGTAATGACCTTCCAAAACCGATGTTAAGATATATCATGAGGCAGAAGTCACCACAATGTTCAGCAGACTGTTCCCATTGCCAAGTGCTCTCATGGTTAAAAATTTCCTGTTAATTTCTAGCTTGAATTCATCTAGCTTCAACCTCCAGATGTTAGATCTTGTTTTATGTACGTCTTTGTTAAACTGAAAAGCCCTCTGTTTCCTGTGAAGCTTCTTGTATATTGTGGGCGAGTCACTCCTTAACCTTTCTCTATTAAGCTAAACACTCTGAGCTGCTTGAGCCTCTCACAATTGTTTTCTAATCCTCCCCGTGTTTTCTAGTCCTTTAGCCATGCTCATGACTCTTCTAATTTATCAACAACCTCTTGAAACATAGGCACCAGAACTCGATTCACTATTCCATTAGTGGTCACACCAGTGCCACAGACAAAGATGATATTACCTCAGGCCTCTAGCCTATATCCCCCTGTTTACATATCCTAAGGACTGAAGTTACCCTTCCAGCTACAGTGCTAATGTGCAGCTGAGCATCCACCCCTCTGCCATGTTCTTTGGAGCCGTTTCTTTCCAGGAGAGAGTCCTTCACTTCTGTAAGTATTCCCTCCACTCTGTTCACCTGACATCATCATTTAACACTTTCTCATGCTTATTGTTTCCTGTGTGCATCCGTGCCATGCCTTTGCCATTAACTGCCTTCACAGTCCGTGTCAGCAGAGACTTCGTGTTTTCTAAAAAGCGCTGAAAAGATTAAACAGCAGCCATCCACCCAAGAAAAAATGCTCTGTTACCAATCCTTGATAAGGAATCCTCATACACAGTGAAAAATCACCAGCTGCCCTCCTCCTCCCTCCTTACTAAGAAAACCATGCCCTATAAACCACAGAGAAGATGCTATACCCTTAACTCTGCCCGACAGTTCGCATTTGTCCTGCTCACCTCACTAGGAGATTTCTCATCCTCTTGTTTCCTTTCTGCACTGTCCTGAGAAAGCACATATACCTCGGTCCAGGAAAGATACAGCGGGAAACGATCATTTCAACCCAGGAAAAGCTGAAACTATTTTCTGCCTGATAAAATGGTGTGCGCTAGCGCTGAGGTGTATTTCACCAGCTGAAGGCTATTTCTGGAGGAGCAACTGTTATTTCTTCCTGTTTCGATTTGTATATCATTGATGCAGCATTCTGAGATTGACAGGTTGTTATCTTAATTATCTATCATTTATTATTACTGTCATTATTGTAGTGGTGCTACTTTGGTGCTAAAGTGGGGAACTCGATCCGTTTCTACAAGTAAGGGTGTAGGATTGTCCCAAGGAATTGTGGGAAGGGTTTTGGTTTGTTTGTTTGTTTATTTTTGCTATTTAAAAAAATGGTTTCAAAAAACAATAATCACCTCACTGGTGTTATTTTATTTATCACCATGAATACATTTAAGTGGATTTCCCTGCAGTAGCCATAACATTTATCTTTCTCGATAGTTTCCAGTAGCTCTGGGAACTGTTTTTCACAGAAATGTCTAATTATTATCACTAGCAATTACATTTATTTATTATGTTTTGCTGTTGCTGAAGGAGCTTCTCATGCCATTGACATGCTCTCTTGTACGCTATCACCAAAAGACAAATTGAGTTATAATTAAATTGCAGAATAAAATTGTCAATGTTGACATTGTTTCTCTTTCGTGGGGCAATTTGTAACCATTTACTCGTCTTTCCAGTTTGTAGTTCTCAGACACATCTTTTTTGCCACTCTTTCTTCTCAGCCCTTTCTCTTTCTTTACACAAAATCTTTCCTTCCCCCCACTTTCATATTCTGATAACTTTTCTTCAAGAAAGCTCCCAGAGCATCAGCTATGGGCTTGGTCTTGAACCTCATTAGCCAGAATTTATCTTTGCCATGTGCCAATTATGGAAATACTGATGCAGTGGAAAAAGAGAAAGGAAAAGGAAGAAATGGAAAATAACTTTTCACCCCAAAGAAAACGTTAAACTTCATCCCTTTCATTACTTTCGATAGCAAGATGCAGAGAGGTTTCTAAAAACAGCAGAAAGTGGGAATGTCAAAATTTTCACTTCTGGTGGTATAAATGAGGCGTTTTGAACGACCAGAAGTCTGCAGAAAGGTGGGGCTCTGAGACAGGCAAAAAAAAAAAATGCAAAAGCACCATTTTCTTTGAAGGAAAAAGAAGATGCTTTAAATGGCAATTCATATTTTTTTTTTTTCTTGGCGCTTGCTTTCTGCCCTTCTTTCCTAGAGCGTTAGGACACACAAGGGGTTAAAGGTCCAGGAAGAGAGCTAGGGAAGAAAAATCCCTCTGTTAATTGATCTGCCTGTCTGGTGACGAGGGCCAGCTGAAGCTTGTCAAAAACTGTATGAGCTGAATCAAGCTTGGGGCCCTAAGTAAAATACAGACACCTGGAGTGAGGAGGGGCCGCTCTCCCTATGTGCAACTATTTAGTTGTTCTTTTAATGTAGGCAGAGAAGAGAAAGGGTCAAGCAGCGCTGAGTCTGGGCTTGAAGGATGTCCAATAGTTTTTCCACTGAAAAGAAACAAGGCTAAAGCTTGTTAATGGCGTCTAATGCTATTATTATGCTAGTCTGTGTGTACTTCTGGGCTTGCTGGTATATGTTGGAGGCACGTTTTGGTGTTGTTATTTGACAGTGTTACCCATGGCTATGTTGCTGGGCAAGAAGCTGTGGAAACCTTTAGTGAAATGTGCACAACTCAATTTCTGTTTGTTTGGAGCAATGTCCTCAGAGGGAATCCTTAACTTTCCGCCCTCCCCTTGCAGAAGGATGAAGTGATCCAGAGTATTGCCCTAAAAAGCATTTTTTTTTGTCTCCTTACTCTTTGGCTCTGCCTCCAGACCCCTCCACCGATGCAATCTGGCTAGGATTCTGCATGCCACTTTGTTTGACCTTGATGACATAAGTTGACGCATGTACTTTTGAACCTTCCCAAGAATGAATAATATCCCTGCAATAAAATGAAATCCTAGCATTTTTAACCCGCCAAGCCCCTGTGATTGTTGGGGCCGGGCATGTCAAATGGTGGCTCAGCCGATGGGTGCCTGAAATGGAGGTGGATAGATTTCAGCACAAAACAAACAAGCCATTGAGATCTAGCACCGGTCCGCTTTTCTCATGATACCTGTGATGAGTACATCTGAAACACTGAAAGCTTTTTTCATGGATAGCGGGAGGAAGGAGAGAGGACTGAACAAGGTGCAAAAGAATAGAGATTTGCAACTGGGGCAGGCAGGGCTGCTCACCGGCTCTGAGGCTGACAGCTTTCAGGGTTATGTGTGAACCTCATGGCTCAGGTATAATTTGAAAGAGTTCTTCCCCTCCTTTTTGTCCTGAGCTCCCCAAATCCTACACTTTATTTAAAGATGGCCTTCGAGTTTATGCCAAGTTCAAACATCCACCAAATTCAGAGCACTCAGACCCAGAACTTGAGTGTTTCTTTGTCTTTTGAACACTTCCATATAAAGGGAACAAACACAAACGAACAGTGGTGTCATCATTACTAATGTCAGGTCTGGAGGCTCAGCAACACAATGCCCAGCCATGCCAGGACCTGTAATGTGAGCGGAGGGCTCTCTTCTCCTGGTGCCGAACTGCCCCCTAAAGCTCACTCAGAGGCATCCTGACAAGACCCTGTGAAAAACTGCAGTTGCCTGTGCTGAAATCAAGGTGCAGAAGTTGATGTTTGGTTTAATTAGTGTGATGGCTCTGCATTGCTGAAATAGAGGCTTCTAGTAGTTACTTTGTGTATTATTTCTTGGATGCCATGAGTATTTTTTCCTGAGCTTGTAAGTGCTTTGTCACATGTACTGAAGGATGTAGCCTAACCATGAAGAAATTACATATTTATAGATATTTTGTATTTAAAGTGAAAGCGACAAATAAACACATGTATGGGGAGGACATTATATGTCTGTTTGCTTAGGTCATTGTCTTGATATAAAAATGTCAGGTCTCACGTCACTCATTCATTCATTTAAAGCTAAAGAATAAGGCCACCTTGAATCTATCTTTCATACTTCAGGTTTGTTTTGTATCTTCAGAGAGGCTTTGAGGAGAACTGATTTCAGTTATTCTTGGCATTTTCAATGACCATCATTTTCCTCTTGGGAATGGTGCCCGGATGTACAATTAAAAAGCGGCTCAGCTAAAAATAAGGGTGCTGTGAACTTTACTTTTACAGTTTTTACCTCCCATCCCAGCTGATCTAGTGGGAAAGAGCTTGCCACGCTCATCAAAATTCAGCAGGGAAGGAAGAAGGGGACAGATGAACAGCAGTAGAGGTCAGTGGCCTTGGCAAGAGGTGGGACTGCACCGCTGGAGGAAAGCAGGAGTTGTTCAGGGAGATGTACAGGTAATAAAAGGGAAGCACGGTGAGCAGGTTGCTCGATAGGATATTTTAGATTAATAAAAAAAATAATAAAAGAAATCTGTGGACAACCGCCTCCTCCCCGTATGAGGCTGATGAAATTTATAAGAGAGAGGGAGACGTAACGAAAGAAATTGTTTATTTGTTTGTTTGCCTTTATAAAACCCATTTGGGAGGAACATCAACGAATATACCATACATCAGTTATCTGCCTCATACCAGTTACACTGATGCTGGAGACATCCTTTGTTAGAAATTAATGTATGTAATAAAGTTTTACATTTTTCATATGTTTTGAAGTATGTGGGCCATAATTCTTTTGACTACATAATTACCTTTTGTACACAAGAAAAATGAGGTGCTTAGTCCTAAGTAAATAACCTCAAAACAAACCAAGAAAAACAGTTGCATCTTTTTTATCTTCTGGGTCTTGCACAATAAATATTTTGTTAGAAACTTTAAAAAAAAAAGAAAAAAGTTATATATCCTCAATATAATTTCGCTTTAAAAAAAAAAAAAGAGCCCCTCTAGGAGCACATTGAAAAAGATGCTGAAGTTAGCTAGGGAAAGAAATGTATTATTTTGTGACATCTTTAGGTACAGGAAAAAAATAGTTTCTGGAAGTGCTCGCTTGGTTAATCGTGTTAGGTGAGTTTTTGCTTCCTTCACCTCTGGATCGCTGTGTTCATCAGAAAGCTCCAGTAAATTAATTTCAGAAGAGCCCAGATCATTTAGTGCTCTCCCTTTTCTGTCACCTGTCCCACTAAATGAGCGTGAAGCCGGGGGTGAGGAGCCGGGGCAATGTGGGGCCATGTGGGAAGGGCAGTCTGGTCGAAGCAGGCGGTGATGGAGAAGCTCTCGCTGCAAATCAAGCAGGCTTTATTTTGATTGCTAATGGCAGGCGTTTGAAAATCGTGAGATAAGCCTCCAAAAGTCAGATGGATAGCTTACATATCATGCCAGAAAAAGAGAAGAGGTTGTGCTACAGGGTTTGGTGGGTGTTTTTTTTTTCATTCTTTTGGGACTCTCTTTATTTCTGACCTGAACTTTCTGGATGATGTTAATTTGGGTTTCTGAAGCTCTTTTCTTTCCAAGGACCAGAATCATGGGGTTTTCTTTTAAAGAAAAGAAAGTAGGATTGGCAGAGATGACAGCAGTAGCGTATGTTACTTAACATGTAGGCAGCTACAATTAGGGGTCACAAGTGGCTGAGCTGGCCGGGACACGACTACTGCCTTCATTTACTCCCTCAAGGAGGGAGCCCTGAACAAGGTTGCGGCCGTTTTACCTCTTCTAATCTTCAGGAACTAAAGTGATGTCAACCCAGGGTCACATAAATACAGAAACAGTAAAAAAGGGAGGAAGGAAAGCTTTTGGGAAAATAAATAAATAAATAAATGGAGGTACGCTTTTTTGAACTAAAATGAAATAAATCGCTCTTCAGCAGAATTCGGGGAGTCACACCAGGTTGGGCACTGGCTTAAATAAATCAATTAAAGTACTGATTTAAGTTAAACCAATACGCTAGCGAGGCCTTAGGTTTTCATCTTTCAAAGACTTATGTGCACGCTTGGCTGAACAGTGGGAGTGATTATCTGTGTAATTCATGGTAGGAATACAGCCTTATTATTTAGGGATTCCATTGTATAATATATGCTCTATTTGCAGATCGTTGCCTCTGTGCTGGTTTCTGTGGAGCCGGAGCCACTTGTTCTGGGTGAAATGTGTTCCCAGCTCTTCCACCCACCCCATGCACTCCCACCCATGCTCCCTCCTCATCCCATAGAGCAGCGCTGGTGGGACCTGCCGCTCCTATGGAGCTGGGCCATTTTTTATAAACATGTAAATAAAATTTACCTCCTCTCACTGACCCCTTGAAGGGCCATTTTTGGCCTGCAGCAAATATTTATGTGCAAGCTGTAAACCCCTGAAACTGAGGGGTTATAGTGGAAATGCTGACAGAGTATTAAGAGACCTTTAACCCTTGGTTTAGCTGGCCCTGCTATAATTACAGGTCTGTATGTTATTTTCAATAGCACTCGTCGTGACCTTGCCTCTATTTTTTAATTATAGTAGAACCTGTGAAGGGAATTGGTACTAAGTTGGGGTTCCCCTCCCCCTAAATTCAGTCTTTATTAAGCATGTAAACAGCTGAAGAGGCAGAATTGGAATAATAGCCTTGCCTTCTACCTTTCCCTTCCTATCCCTCCCTCTTCGGACAGTGGTTCAAGTTGTGCCTAAGCCTTGAGTGATACGAATGCCATGATTTGATCCTCCTGAGTCCCCCACGAGCTCAGAAACTGGCTGTACAATAAGGTTAATGAACAAGGGGAAAAAAATTGACATTTATTTGATGGTTGAAATCCAAATGGAAAAGATGAGATTCAGTAGGACCTCTCCATTTTATTTTATTTTTTTGGTCTCC
Source organism: Alectoris magna (assembly GCA_030625065.1). NCBI lineage: Eukaryota > Metazoa > Chordata > Aves > Galliformes > Phasianidae > Alectoris > Alectoris magna. The sequence goes on from CM060562.1 coordinate 8,060,327, forward strand.
TTTCCTCTTTTTCTTTTTTCTTTTTTCTTTTTTTTTTTTTTTAATATCAGCATCTGGTGGTAGGTCCTACCGGACCCTAGAAATGCCTCTTTAAAAATGTTTGTGAATGTGAACCACTGGGCTGTAGCTTGCAGTTTAAGGAGAGCAGCTGGAATACATTTTTCAAGCCGCGCTGTCATTCCCTGCTCTGGCTTCTTTGTGCTCTCCCTGCACTGGGGAGGGAGGAAGCTCGTGGAGCAATGAGGTCCGTCCTCTTTTGCTGCTGACCCATAGCAGTTGGGTGACCTGCCTACACTCAAAGTGGAAAAATGCCCCGTTCTCATTAGCCGGGAAGTGTCTTCTTGGGCTTTCCCATCTGTCCCCTGCAGAGGCTCCTTCGGCCTTGGTTGCCCAAGCTAAATGACTCTCAAGTCGCTCACTGAGCCTGCAGCACACAGGCAGTCCCCGAGGTGTAGGGTTATTTTACATCTCGGTGTACAGTTGCTGGAGGGGCATCACGGGGACATGCATTTCTCCAGCTGGTGAGCATCTTCTGCAGCCCAGTACTGACCTAGGTATCTCTGCCTACTGCTGGGGGAGAGGGTAGTGCACAGCTCCAGCATACCCATGGCTCTCTGCAGAAGGCTTGCATTAGTGCTTAGCGGTGAAGGGGCAGCATGTAGCCTGGAGAAGTTCAATTCTTCAACTATAGGCTAAAGGAGTGCCTTCTGAGCTGACCATTGACTTCTATCATGAGATCAAAACCCTGGGTGTTGCCAGCATGAGCCTCCCAGAGCAGAGGGAATGGCAGCAGAGAGCAGTTCCCGGTATGGAAGAGAACAGTGGCTGCTTGCCCTGCAGCACTGGCTGAGTGTTTTAAAAGAGGAGAAGGAAAAGGGATGTGCTTTGTGTCTGGAGTTCCCCTGGAACACTCTGGCTTTCTGCTCAGGGCCTCAGAAGGAGCCCCAGGAAGGGTGCAGGCTCTGTGCTGGCTCTCCTCCCCTCGGGGAGCGGCAACTTTGCTGTTCTTTCCGTATCTCCCAAACCGATCCACAAATTGAACCTTTGGAACGGTTTGGGTATTTTCTTTTTTAATGGGAGTGATAGATTGGCCTTCAGTGGCTGAATGACCTTTCTGTTCCAGTCTAGACAGCTGTGGAGGGTTTGAGAAGCATGGCTGGATCAGGCCCTTAGGAAATGCTTTCACTAAAGCACTTTATGTACATTTGGAGAGCTCATGAATCACCGGGCTTTGCAGATAACTTTACCCTTAAAATATAGTGGATTATGTTCATTTTAATATTTACCTAGGTAGAATGCAGAGCGTGTGGCCATGAGGCGTAGCACGGCGCTGAGCGATGGCTTGTCTGCATTGTTTATAGATGAATAATTAGAGTTGCTGCGCTGAAGCTGTGGGATGGGGACTGAGCTGGCTGGATATTTATTTACATGACTCAGAGAATGAAGCTGAGTTTCAACCATAACTTACAGGTGTTATTCTTTTTCTCCCCTCCATCCCCTTCCCTGAAAATGCAATTTCAGAGTATCCGTGGCTTCTTTACACTGTATCTGGACGCTGCTTGTTTTGAACATCATCTTCCTCTGGCTGAGGCGTAAGGAAAATGAATTAGCACAAGGTGGTGCAGGTAATTAATATTGTGTGGGCGAGAGAGAGAGAAGACTTTTTAAATGGCTTGCAATACATTTGTAGATCTGTTCTACAGTGTTCACTTCTTGTACTTAAGTCTCAGAATGCTCTGCTACCCTTCTTGTACCACCCTGTAGAGCTGACTGCTCTTTCCCACTTGATGAAGTGTAGGGCGTTTTACCTGCTGTAAGTGATTTTAGAGCTTACATTGTGCCTTTACATGTAAATATTGCTGGTATATAGCTATAAATAAAATAGCATATGAATGAAATGTATGAGCTTTTGTCCAAGAATGCTGAATATTTTGGTAGACAGCATTTTACAGCGGTGTCACCTCTGTAAATTGTACCAATATTATCAGTTCTTTCTCCAGAATATTTTTGCCTGTTTTAAAATATGCATTATTATTATGGACATTAACATTGAAAGCAGGACTGAAAGTAAGGTAAAGCATTTATTCTGTAGGCATCTAAATTTTAAGCTAGTTCAAAATGTGTAAGATATATGAAAAAGTAAACCCTCTGAAATGCTCCAAAATGGAATCAGCGTTTCTGTTCCCTGTTTGATTATGAAAGTGGATTTCCACTTCTCCACCTACTCCAATTAAATTGATGAACTAGCCTGTACACAATCATTTTAGCTTATAAAGTGGAAAGCATTTTAAGGGAGGTGTGGCATGGAAAGATTAAGCCACTTGCACAAGGTGACACACAGGGAAGAGGCCAAACAGGGCCCAGAGTCTTACCAAGCATCAGGTCGTCTTGACATGTGTTGTGCTACATACATAGCTCTGTCTCTGAAGAGCTAAAATGCTGATTGGCAACTTGCTGTTCTAATATCTCTATCCAAAACACACAGAACAGTGCACTTTTTATATGCCTATGCCATAATTCAGCCTTTCTTTTCCCTCTGTAAAGGAATCTTGTGTTTGTTGTTTGTTTTTTGTTTGTTTGTTTTTTGTATAGGTAGACTCCATTGCTGCTATATATGATAGTCAATATTTCTTGTACACCCTTATTTCTAAGTGGTCTGTTGGCTTTGTTTCAAGGATCTTCACAAAGCTGGATGACAGAGCAGGGAAGAGTGAGCCAGCCAGGAGCTGTGTATTCCATTGGTGACTGTCCTGCAGTGGGGTGAGCAATGCTGTGCCGCACCAGTTCACTCTCTTGCTACACCCCACTGGTTTTTTTGCATCTAAGGGATTCTTCTGCCTTATTCCAACTTCCATAACACGCCAAGACTGGGGAGGATGAATTTTGACTGTCATGTATATGGGTGTAGAAGTAATATCTAACTCCATTCTTCAGCATACTTTCTTCCTCTGTAAGTCTACCAAAGCACAGATCAAGACCAGTAGTACTGACACGTAGGGCCTGACTTTCCTTCTTTCTTTCCTGTGGTGTCTGTTGTTATTTTTGTACATACATTTATAAGTATAGTAGTTATACAGCACTTGATGTTGTTGAAGGCAGCATTTTTTTTATAGAATGCTCAGAAGCAGTTATTTCCTTTCTGGGGGCGGTTATTTGCTCTTCTGTAATAATTTGTATAATCCCCTAAATGCCAAAGGGATATTCTTCTTGCTAACTCTGGGTAAAATAAAATGTACTGGAGGAAACCACAGGCTGTATGTTAGGGCAGGTCAGGCAAGGGGCAGGCTGATTTATGCTTCCTGATGACCCAGTGCCATGTAGCATTCAGCAGTATGCAAGCCGGCCCCCGCTTGCCACCCCACTTGTGGCCATGCTGCAGCCCCCACATGCTCAGCAAGGGGATGATGCTGGTCCAGCTTGGCCCTGTGCAAAAGCCAGGGGACTGGGAGTAAGTCGTGCTCTCCAGTCTCCTAGATCCTTCCTGAAATGCTAGCCGAAGTGACCAAAGAAAGAGCCAAAGTAAATGAACAAATCAGGTTTTTTTTTTTTATGGCACGCTCGTTTTGTTTGAGGGATTGCCAAGTGAGAAATTTCCGTGGGTCTGCATGTCACTCAGGTGAAGGAGTGGGTTTCTGTTGTATTTTTCATGTGAGAAAAATGCTGACCTCTGGAGGTTCAGGAGCCTTTATTCAGAGTTTGAACTTTAACGCTCCTCCAGCCTCGGATTTTCAATCTTCAAAAGAAAACAGTCATTTCATGGCGAGTTATGAAACGTGAATTATTTATTCCTCCAGTAAATATGTAATTAGGCATATTTTGAAAATCTGTAATTAATCCCTCACCCCTTAAACCCATAAGAAATGCTAATATGCCTCTGAGGTAAGGCAGGTTTCTATAAAGGGCATTATGTAAGCTGTTCTGATCTGTTGTGTAATTATGTTTGCTGTCTGTAGTGAAAAAAATTCTAGTGAGAATTTGTTGAAGAAGAATTTGTTGGGAAGAAAGGAATAAGCTTTGCTACTTGATGAGCAGGAGGCGGTTACTAAATGGTAAGCTTTTCATTTGTCTGTATTCAGTTTGAGAGTGCATGCATTGCACAAGTAAAGCTGCTTTTTTAGTTCCTGCTTGATGCAGCAAGCTATCGAGTCTAGTTGGTCTGGGGCCCAACCCCGGAGCCAATCAAAGTCAACAGAAGGACACTCAATTGGATTTAGATCGAGGAAAAGTATCCAACTTCTGTATTGACTTCCAGTCTGCTTTAAAACACCTCACTTCTGTATTGGAGGATTTGGAAAGGAATCCTGGTGAGATGTATAGAATGATCCTTCCTTCAGATTGTCACGGCTCTACAACCCAGGCGTTGCTTTGGATAAAATGGACGAAGTTCAACAACCTTTCCATGGCACCTTGGGCACACAATGACAAGTTGTCAGACTTTCTACAGAGATCTAGAGGAGTGGCAACAGCAGGGATCAATGTGAAAGGCAGGTTATAGAAACTAGCTGCTCCGCACTGCCCAAGGCTCAGTCCATAACCATGCCCCATAGACAAGAGCCTATTTTGGCCTGGCTTGTACACCTTTAGCTCTGCAGGACTGTTCCTTTATTTTGCTAAAGTAGCTTCCCCATGGGATCCTGATAAAACAGGGAAATATTCTGTTCTGAGAAGTACCTTTGGAGCCTCTTCACATCCACTTTTTCATCATACTTCATGATAACACAGTATTAATAAGTATGAGCAATATACATGTATATATGTACTCACAAAAACAGAAAAGAAACCTTTCCAGCTTGGCTTTGGAGCAAACAAATCAGTTGAAAAGTAAAGTATATTTGATCTGACTAATTTCACCATTGTAGCAAGCCCAAGGGCAGATTGCTAAGATCTGATGTGGTTTTAGTTTGGAACTGCTGGATATATTTTAAGAGCCTTTCACTAACAGCAGCTGCCAGAGCCGTGTCACTTCACTGTGAGTCTCTTGTCTTTTTGACTTCATTAAGAGGACAAGTACACCTCACTACTCCAGCCGATAAAAGGAAGTGGAGGTTTAAAGGTCACTGAATGCTGTTTTGCAGAAAAATGGGCATGTTGGCACTTAGGAAAGAAGTTAATAGGCCCTTTCCCATGACACTATTCCTCCACAGTAAAGCTTTACCATGGTCCATAAGGGGCCAGCAACGCTGGACACATTGGAAAATATTACATAAGTTGACTCAAAAAGCAAGCAGGTAAGATCATTCAGACATGTTCATTGGTGGTTACTAAATACAGTCATCAGACTGTAACATCAGAGCCACTAAACTTGTGTTTTCCGAAGCTGAATACCAAGGGAAAGATTTTTCTGTGTGTGCACTGCGGCCTTTACTCAAGCTTTGTCAGATAGGGAAAAAGGACCTTTTGGATAGATCTCACCTGGCCACATCATGGTCTTCTACTGATTGACCTTATTTCCTCAGTTCCTATCAGTGGCATTGGAAACACATCCCTTCTCTCCATCTATCCCCTGGCTGTTTTTTTGCCTTTCCCCCAAGGCAAGGTTAAACGCGTGGTCTGAAAATTATCAGGATTTGGTTTTTTGTGAAGAGGGGAGACATTTCCAAACTCCTTTGTGCCATCTAAAATATCTGTGTTGGCTTTTCCACCCCCATTAGCCCAAAGGAGATGGACAGGATGTCCAGTTTTCTGATGTGTGAGTAGGTGGCTGAGTAGAAACCCAATTCAGGCTCTATCCCTGATGGCAATTGTGAAGAGCTTCATGTGCTTCACTGGAATAATTGTATTATTTTTTTAAACCATTGATAATTTCCGGGGGCCTAAATGATGAGTATTCAGCACTGGCATTAGGCAAAGCTACATCCCCTTATTTTTATTTTAATTACATGTAAGTCAAGAATAGTCTTGTTCGTATTTTAAAGGACAGCAAAAAGGGAACATAAATTCCCTTAATGTGTGATTTTCAGTGAGGTTTCATTTCAGTTTTCAGTTCATTTTGTAAATTATATTTACAATAGAAGTGCTGGTGCTGAACATTGTAGCCAAAAGTATACTGGTTTCAGCAATGGGGAGGTAAACCTCTTCTAGGACTGCTTTCAGTACCAAGAATCACCTGTGTCAACAGAACAGTCCTCAAATATGTGAAGTACTGCAGCAAAGAGGAGAGGAGTAATCAGTTCTCCACGCCTCTTGCAGATAGGACAAGAGGTAATGGGCTTCAACTGCAGTGAGAAAGATTCAGGGTAAAGTCTTGCTGTGATAAGGTCAGTGATGCGCTGCACGACACTGCCTGGGGAGATGGCAGCATCCCCAGCAATGAAGACCTTACAACCTTAAGATGACATCTGTCAGGAGTGACACAGACAGAGTGACCCTGCCCATGGGCCAAGGAAGGGAATTTTCAGGTGATGATACTGGGATGACATGACGTGGAGCAACTGGAAGGTCGTGTCTGTTGCTGGCGGCCATCTCCAGGAATGGGCTGCCCAAGGAGGTGCTGGTCTCACCATTCCTGGAGGTGTTCATAAACTTTTAGATGCTGTACTAAGGAACATGGTTTAGTGGGGAAATATTGGTAGTAGATGGCTGGATGATCTCGGAGGTCTTCTCCAACCTTGGTGATTCTGTGATTCTCTGATTCTGTGGTTGTGTCTGGGGAGCAGCAGCAGCATGGCTGGCGCCCACTGTGCAGCTGGGCTCACTCTGAAGGTGTACAAATGTGTCAGGAGGAAATGTAAATATCACAAACATGAACTAGAAATGGAACAAATAAACCAAAAGATAATTGGACTCAAACCTTCCAACAAAACCTCTCTTTATTTTTTTTGGTGAAGTCTTGGAGTACATTTCCATACTGCTTTCTGCTTGGCCCTGGATATTTCTGAGTGAAAAAAAATGTGAGAGTTTGAGGTGTTTTGTTTGCATTGTTCATCTGAACAATAAGACAGCCAAAACCTAGAGGAGAGAGAAGCGGGATGGGCAGGGGAAGAAGTGCTGCGGTGGGATGAAGGGCACTGCAGCATGAGGAGCCTTTAGAGGGCAGTAAGTGTCCTTGGAGGGGGAAAAGGAAAACCAGAGAGTTTGGTGGATAAGGGATGGGGCAGAGTGTGACAGGAGGAGCTGCAGGGAAATGCCACCATATTCTGACCAGGGAGGCGGACAAACCTCCAGACCGTGCTGAACTTTTCAGGCTGGTTTCTACCTGAGTGGTTTCTAATAATCCCCATGTGGCCTGGGATTGTTTGCCAATAAGTATAGGTGAATAGGAGGTGTACAATAAATAGGTTTTGCTTGGCCCCTGCCCAGTTGCTAATGGGAATTTGGTGTTATCTGCATTTTAAACTCAGGATGGCGTGAGCCATGGTTTGGTATAAAAGTAAGGAATCAATAAAACAAACAAAACCTGAAAACCTTGAAACGGTACCGTGCACTTTCATGCGCTATTAAATGGCCCTTCCCCTGGGAAAGGGACAGACTCTTGGTCCCGGTATTTCTCTGTTGTGTGTCTCTGCTGTGTGTGCATTGTGTAAGCACAGTGCCCAGGGAGCTCGGATGCAGACCAAGAACCTGCCTTGCAGGTGCTGCACAACAATAGGGCAACATGGTCTGGGTTCCCATTGAGTGGGTTGGCTGGAAGGCTGGAGGCAGGAGGTGGGGAAGGGGCAAAGCACGGCTGTGCTCCCCTCCAAACTCACTAAGGGTGAAGGACCCTTGGGGTCCTCTGCTTCATGCAGACAGACGTATAATCTGTCAGGAATTTTGCCATAGTACTATATAATGGGTTAAGATATTCCCTCCCTTATCCAAAGGTACTTTGATGCCATCACTCATTAAACATTTATTGTACTGTAACTATAACGCTTTCCAGTTCTCTTTTTAGTTTTATCTTCTTGTGGTAAGAATGCCCTTACTATTCTGATCCAACAACACAGACTAACGTGGTGCTGCACATAAAGGTTTGCCTTGCCGACAGGTCCTCGTTAGTTGGTTTGAGCTAAAAACCATGGGAGAAATGTGAAGTGAGAGGGCATACAAACCTAAATCCAGGATCTAACATGCTGTAGCTTTTTTGCTAGCTTATCCTTAGGTCTCCGCTTCCCAAGTCTGTTTCATATAATTACTGCATTACATTTTTAATTATGTTTGTTTTCCTCCTTGCAGTGCCCATTTCTTACATTTCTTCTTCAATGTATATCATACCCCAGCAACAGCCACATTTATAATTACAGAAGATAAAGTTATAATATTCCTGAGGCAAAACTGCATTTTAACAACTGTGCTAATGTGGAAAACAACTTGTGCAGAATAAATATGCCCTACAATTAGTGGTACGCCGACATTTTTCATGGTTACCTTACATATAAATAAACTCAAGCCACTGACATTTTTTCCTGAGGGCTTTTATCTCTGCAGCCCCAAAACTGCAGACAGATTTGTTGTAAGTAACACTATCGCCATAATAAGTTTGAAAACCCATTATTTTTTATTTTTTATTTTTCAAATTCATCTGCTCTCACATCTGCATAGCTCCGGGCTGCGCCCACGGTCCTGATATTGTCGGGATGATTAACAGCGGGCGAGTTGCGGCCGCAGCGTGGGCTGCCCAGAGCCTGTCATTTGACTGAGGCTAACAGGAGGTGACTGGGCAAAGCCAGTGCACCTGAGGGTGGGCCAGGTCTCAGGTCACTGAGAATGGCTCCTATAGATAGTGGTGGCTGTCGATGCGCGTCTACACATGTCTGTGGGTGCAGAGGGTCTCGGTAGAGCCTATGTATGTGCGCCTTATCAGATGCCACGTAAAAGAGAAGGTGGGTCTCTCTGTTCACGTTGAAATTGCACTAGGATTTTGTTTTTTATTTATTTCAAGGGGGAAAATGAGATGGGCGATCAGCACAGTGCAGCGAGGAAGATGATCTCGACCTGAAGTAAGTGGGCTTACCCAGCACCGTAGAGAAAAGCATACAGGTGGGGTTTGCTTATTGGAGCATTCAGCTGTAGGTAGAGGATTTAAAACTGACCAGCTTGCTACAAACATAATATATTAGTCTTGTATTTATTTATTGCGTGGCCCTTTAGTTTTATTTATTGACTGTCATTCCCTGCTGTACTGCAGGCAGTGCTGTCACTGTATTTCCTTAAAACTTTCACAATAAATTTGTAAACATAAAATATTCCAGCTGTCATGTATTTTTCTCCTGTGTTTTCCAGACACTTTGGCTTTTGTAGAAGTAATGTTGGTTGTTTACTTGATTCTGACAAAAAAAAAAAAAACCCTAGGTACTTTCTAGTTTCAGATGTTTTGTGTGATTGTAAAACAGAAAGAAACCAGTTTGGACTTGGAGAGCGAGCTACTGCAAACAATCTGTTGCTAATATAGTCTAATTGCTAGTGATATTTTGAGAAAACAATTAAATTGGAAGTGGGGTTACTTTGGTGTTTATTGTCTGTGACAGCTTCTTTTGGAAACAGACTCTGAGAGCTGCCGAGCTGAGGCTGTGATGATGTGCAAATAATACTTATCATAAATACAGTGCCAGCCAGCAAGGGGGAAGTTGGAGGCCCAGGCAAAGTCACCCTTTAGAAATGTCAAGGCAGGCAACAAGAGGTTACCTCGGCTGAGGTGGGCATCGTCCTGTGTTTGTGCCCTGGGGCATCACTGCCATCCTTCCTCTGTGCTAGGACCATGAGGATGCTTAGCTGCCTGCTGGCTGTGAGCTGGGATCTGTTCTGATGCGTGAATTTCACCAGAGGAAGGAGAGGTACCACATATGAGAAGTAGTGCGTTTGAACCACGTGAGTTCCTCATGGAGTGTGACAGCTCAAGGGAAAAGTCTGGGCAAAATTCCCATGGATTTCCCCACATCCAGGTTTTCACTGCTGGTTGTCACTGTGATTAGTTCAAGGTGTAAACAGACATGCCCTCTGCAAGCAGCTGTGCTGAAAGAAGAGGTTGCCACCTAACCCCAGACCTCCCACTTGCTCTTTTACAGCCTCTGTTGCAAAACGCAGCCTCTGCCTGGTGGGCTCAGCTGAAGGACGCTGAGCGGGGAGGTAAAGGTTGGCCCCCAAAATGCTGTGAAGCCTTTGGATAAACTGATCATATAGTTGGGTCAGGAGCATGTCACTGAGTTGTGGTCACCCCGTGATGTACAAGCTGCAGCAGAAACAGCACTGAAGATGAGAAGAGGCTGTGCTGGTTTCAGATATGCTAATTTTCAGTATGAAGAGGCCAGATCTTTGGGAGTATGGTACACCCAAACTAGCCCTGGAGGCTGGTATAAGGGAATGGATGCAGACCTGATTCCAGTTACTGGTATTACTGGGAGAGGTCAGCACCAGCTCTGACCCAAACCATCTGGTCCTTCAGCAGGTGCTGAGCAATGGTGCTTGTCCTTGGTGTGAAGGAGCACGAGTGTGGTTGAGAAGACTTTTGAAGTCTACAGACGTCTCTTCTGTATTTGGGTTGTTAAGCTGGAGAGCTCGCATTCACCAGCTTTTCTCTTATCCCAGAGACATTTAGGTAACTTCCTTTTATATCTCCTACACCAGCTCTGATCCTCTCCATATCTTCTGGCTCCAGAGGCTGGAGATTTAGAAAAGCATCAACTGTTTTCTGAGTAGGAGCAAATCAGGTAAAGTTTTGTAGGAGAGGCCATGTCTTAGGAGCTGTCTCTTTTTTGCCCTCTATGCAGAACTGCTTGCATCAAGACCTTAAACCCCACTGTAAAAGCTGTTTGTGTGCGAGCAGATGGTATTTCATTGTCTTTTGCTACTGATCTTGAATTATCAGCCTTCATAATGAAAACACCAATTCAGCCTTGACTGCTCTGCTGCAACTCTACCAGGACCACTATAATGCGCACACCATATATACTGAATATTTATTGTGGTACTGTGCATCTTATTTATTGTACATGCAATGTATTTTGTAGGTGAAAAATGATACCTTATCTAAGTCAATGAGCATAACCAGGAAAAATATGGCAGAGTAATCATGTGATTCATAATTGACATCTGCTCTCCAAAGGCTTGGATGGAATCTGAATTTCCAGCATAAGCTTGAAATGCTCTTCTGTTTCCTGGCCTGGGCAGAAGTGTGCCACCACTTGCACTGGCAGCTCCATCAGTCTTTGGTATTTCCATAATTCCCTGTGTGCAAAGGAGAGCTGCGACAGCACATGCTGAAAATATTTCAAGAAGTTGCAAAAAGCTCTGCTGTGATTCAGTGTCCAGAAACAGCAGGAGGAAATAATTTTTTTTTCTGTGTGAATGCTAATGAAGACCAGCCCATGTGCATCCTTAGGGTTTTCAGTGGGTTTTTAATATGTGCATGTGTGCGTTTGTGTATTTATGTATACATCTGTGTGTTCATGAATATGTGTGCCATTTTGGGGTAGCATTTTTGTATCCCTTTTCTGCTCTGATTTCACGTCTGTTGCTATCTACCATACAGCCTGGACATCTGCAGGCTAGTGGGACCTCTACAACATCTCTCCCTCCAGCGTTTATTCTTCATTTCATTTCTCTCCTAAAACCCCACTTTTAAAAAGTGCCTCTTACTGAAACAGTGGTGGGTTAAGTTCAACGAGTTCAACGGGCGCCATGACTTGTGAAGTTTTCCTCTTGGCAACTTCACTGCACTTGCTTTTATGGCTTCATCAGTATCTGCTCCTGTAGCGAAGCTCCTGGCGCAGCCTCTCTTTCAGCAGTGGCACTGATTTGGATGTGTCTGCCTCAAGTCAACACCTATTTTACTGAGATTTTAGGGACTTGATACTCAGGTTGGCTGTAACAGAGCAGCAGTTCAATGCTGTTGAAGGGTAACAGTGCTGATAAGTGGGCAAGGAGACAAACAAGACTCAGTTCCCTGCTCTTCAAGAAGCCACTTTTTTCTGGATGCGTGCTTTTGCTGGCAGGAATCACTGGGATGCAGTCAATGTGATGCCTCCAATCCCACTCATGGAGGGCTGTTATGGAGGGCTGTTTTTGGGATAGGGAAGTGTGCGTGGGGGGATCTTATTTTCCTCAGGATTCCTCATGGCACACAGTGTGGGATCATTCCAGCTCGTCACGCTCAGTCTGCAATGTGGGAGGTGGGTGAGGCTGAAGCAAAAGAGATGCTGAAGGTTTTATTACTGTAAAAAGCAACAGGGACCTGTGGTGTATTCCAAGAGTTCTCTGGATCATGTTATCAACAGCATCTCGAGGGCAGCCCCCATCTCTGTTGGCACCACCTTCCCATACGGAGCATGGCCAGGTTTGTCTCTATACCTGGACTGCAGTGTTTGGTCTGGATAGATAAGGCTCTGTTTGTAGCGTACTTAAAGGAGAGCAGAGGCTTCACCATTCTGATATGCAAAAGTCTATAAAGTTTATGTTGATATTGGGGTGGGGACACTAACCCTGCTCTCATTGAAGCCCTTCGGAAGACTCCCAGTGACTTTACAGAGACTTTGAATTACAAAGCTGCCACTTTATTTTTTCCACTCTCACACAGTGCCAAGGATAAATATTTTCCTTCCAAATGTCCCCTTTCCCCTCTGTAGATCTTCGCTATATGCCAGCTCAGTGCAAGGACTGAGTCAGTTATCAGCGCTTTGTGCCAAATAACCAGACCTGGTTTACAGTCAGCGCTCACGGTCCACAAAACCAGAACAAAATCCATCCCGAATGCTACATCTTTCATGCAGTTTGCCACACTGAGACATTCCACTTGGAGTCAGGTGTGCAGGTTTAGTGTGAGGGTATCATCACATGATCCCTCTGCTCACACTGGAGGCTGCCCTTCCCCAGGAGCATGGGGAGAGCATCCAGGCAGAGGGGGGAAGCAGGGACTTGAAGCAGGGGCTTGAAGCAGGGTCTGCAGGAAAACACCTAAAAGAAGGGCTGAATTGTAATGAAAGTAGCTTATAGTGCATGGTAGTGATAATATGCTGCTCTGCCCAAGTGGACAGGCTGACGTGTCCAGCCTGGGAGCAGAGCCAGCCTTGAGTTACGTGCTGTGGGGCTCACAGTGCCTCGAGCATTGCTCTGGTACTTGGGCTCCTTTATACAGCCCAGTGTTCAGACAGATGGATATACGTGCAGATGGATATACGTGCAGATGGATTTACGTACATGTATATGTGTGTGGGTGTATAAATATGGATATGCACAGATGCATGCATTTTGTATATCTAAATATATATTTTAGATGCACAGCTTATATATTCATATACATAATACAAGTCTATATGAATATACAATATATATGTGTGTGTGTATGCATATTAACATGTGAATGCATATATGCATACAGAGATGAACATATATACACTATACATATATACATACATATGCATGCCTATACCTGTGTATGAATGCATATGTTTATATATGCATAGACATATAAATTTTTATAAACTAGACAAGACATAAAAAGAAAGAGAAATCTATAATGGAAATGCATAACCAAATAAAATAAATAAGTGCATTTAAGTGCATTTCAGGGGTTTGGATAGATGGAATTGTACCTATGATACAGTTCTAAAGATTTCACACTTCTGCAGATAGTTTTTAATGAGTCAGATAATTCTTTGCAGTAGAAAATTGTTCCAAAGCAAATCAGAGTAATCAGGTTATCCTCATATTTGGACATGTGTGAAGAGACTGCCTCAATGAAGCTGTGACTGCCTTTCCCATCAGTGTTTCTCAATGAAGCTGTGACTGCCTTTCCCATCAGTGTTTCTGCAGTGGTGCCATCTTCATGTGCTTAGCAATGTCCTTGACATGATGGTCTCCAGATACAGAGCCATGGAATCACCAGTGTCAGTGATTCCAACCTTGAAACCTAACATCGCCAGCACACACCTGACTGCTGCAGTAGTCTGGGGCTCTCAGCTCTGTAGGGGTCCTCTTCATTTGCCAAGCCCTTGCTGTGGGTAAGGAGGAAGGTACAGCACCGGGAGAACTGTGTGGGATAGCAGAGCCAAGTGGAGCAAGGGTCAGGTGCCCTCACCAAACAGAGGAGAAAACAAGCTGGGTGTGTGGCAAGTGCCACTCTGAGAACAGGCAGAAAGAAGGAAGACATGGGCAAGGATGGACCAGGTGGATTCTGGCATCCTGGGTTTGCAAAATAGCCTTTGTCCCTCTTAACAATCCTTGCTGATGACAGGAACCTGCTGTCTGTGTTGAGACAGAGCTCCCTGGGCTCTTTTTCTAGTTATTATTGTTACCATTAGTATAGTTATGCCTTATGTTTCTCCATAGACTAAGAGGAAAATGAAACTATTGGTTGCTCATACTGAATTGTTGCTTTTTTTTTTTTTCTTTGAGCTGATTTCTGTGTAGGTGTTGTTAATACGAAGCCAAAGAGAGATTTGTAAGTTAAAATGTCAAGCGGCGTTAAAATGTTTCAGTTTCATCCTCTCATTCCCAGCCTCCTCTGTCCAGCTCTGTGTAGAATTTAGATCATCCAACTCAGACCCCATCTCCTCGGGGAGCTGTGGGGTACTGCATTGCACTTGCTCTTCTGCTCACCCCATTTGCTTTTAACACGTGGTCTTAGGGATGGAGCAGCTTTGCAGGGGATGTGCAGCAAGACGATGCTCATCTTCCAGGTGGTGCTCAGTCAGATTGTCCTGAATGGACAGAGGATCTCAAGGGCCAGATGAGGCTGGGGGCTTCCTAGAGCCCCATTCTGTCTCCCAGCGTGGCATTGCCAGAATTTACGCCCAATCTTGCATAATGCTTTACTTTGTGTTGTTCTTTCATCACAGGCTGCTGGCATCTCTGGTGCTATTCCCTTTTCCCATTCTGAGCGTGCACGGAGCCGTTCCCAGCCAGTTGGAGCTCTTCCACAAGATGGTGCCGAGCCCCGTTGCTCACAAGCAGTGCGTAATTGAAACACGGCACACATCCTCCTGGGGAAGGAAGAGGTAAGCCAAGAAAACAGGCCGTGATAGTCAGAGATGTTTAATATACAAATAAGAAGTTGTTTCATAAATATCTTCTAAAAACTCCAATTTACTTCCCAATATTTTAGCAGATTATCTCAACGCAAACAGCAGATGTATTTTGGAGCGACGAGACAAATGTTTAGCGAAATTAAAGTTATTCATGTGCAGTCACACAGGGAATATTTGCATGATATTTTACTAATTGCTCCAAAATCTGACTTGTAGCAAATAAACAAACAGAGGGAAAAAAAAAAAATAAGCCAGTGGAAAGATTAGCCCCAAGCTTCTCTGCCTCTCTTGTAAGTCCTCACAGCCTTTCTTTAACTGCTCAACTTTTTTTTCTCTGGAAGCACAGCGTTATTTCCTAGGGCCCAAACACTCTTTCTCAGGCTCTCCTGGTTTTCCCCTGCTAACTTAATCTCCTCCCAAATAGTTCTATTTTCATCTTCCCTTTGAGCCCAAATTTCCAGTCCAGTTTCTGAGTGAAAAGCATCCACTGCTGGGCTGCCATGAGGGAGAATTTTCTGAAGTGTTGCAGGGAAAACACTTTGCTATTTCAGCTAACGCATTCGTGTAGGATTAGCAATGCAGAAAAACCTAATGCCAAAGCAGTGGAGCGCTCGTTGCAGCCAGGAGCTCAGACTGGAGTTCCTTCAACCTTCTGTGAAGAGTTTCAAGTTACAGCAGCAAAAATCAAGTTGTCATTGCTGATTGTTATGACATTATTTTATGTCAGGTCTGTTTATTTGCCCTCCTGGAAAAAGAGAATGTATTTCAAGACGTCAAAATATTTTGTTTGCCTTCATTCAATTGCAAGAGAAGCCTTAGGTGAGGTAGGAAAATGTGTGTTTATCACATTTTGATGTGGTGTATACAACTATGTATTTGTATATGTTCCATACTCCCAAACTGAAGGAGTGTTGAGGGTGCCAGACAACAAGGTCTGGAAAATTAGCAAAGGTCAGGATTAAAATTGACACGTCCTATATAGAATCCTCATGGACTTCAGGAGCATGTGAGCTACTCACTGGGGGTGTCAAGCCCTCAGTTTCACAGAAGCACTGCTTTTTGCCTGGGGCGTGGAGTATCTAGCAACAGTGGGTGCCTGTTGGCTTCTCCCTGTCAGTCACTGTAGGTGGATACGAAGTCTTTTTTTGCATGACTTCCAGAGGCACAGCTCAAGAGTTGTTGTCCATAGGAGAGCAGGGGCTCCAAGTTGCCATTTCTCACAATTGGTGCATCCTGGTTTGGCTGAGGATCCCATTAGGTCCCGCTGAACAGCCTGACCTGTGGTGCACACCTCCTGGCTCATTCCACGTTGGTATGCAGAAGCCTTCTTCTCACATCCTGCTCCTGCTCGTCATCAAGTGCAGGTGGATGGAGAGTGTTGAGCTTTAGACATGGGTTAGTGCCAAGGAGTCCGTAAATCATCAGATCAGCCATGTATCCAAATGGTTCTTCAAGTACAGTAATTCCACAGGAGCAGTTTCCTTCTAACCTGATCTTTTGTGTTTTTAACTGGCAGTAACACAAAAGGTGACTACTGCGTGTTCTGAACAAATAGGTAAAACCAAAGGGGAAAACAGCTGTCATTGTTATGGTTCTTTTTTTTCTTTAAAGAGGGGTTTTCCATTTCTGAAGGTTACACGTTGAACTCACTTGATTTGGCCCCTCCCATTTTCGGGTCACCACAGGAATATGTAAAAAGGAAATGTTTTATTTTAACAGAGTTGAACAAAGTACACAAAACACACCCTTCCCATTGCCTAACATTCCTCAAGTTAAATTGCATAGCCCAGAGTAACTTTTCCTCTTGGTCTTTTATTTCATTGAAAAGGGCCCAAAATGTAATATTCATGCAGGAAGCATAAATTGTATTGCTGGAAGCAATAGCAACCTCGAAGCAAAATCCCTCAGGAACGCTGTGCTCAGGAGCGTGCAGGCTGTCCCTGGCCCAACAAGTTTCCTCACTGCTTGTGGCTTTGCAGGACCTAAGCTATAGGATTTCTTCGCAGCATGCTTTTCCTGACATTTTGGCCCCTGTGGACAGTCCTTGGTCTCAGGAGTAGCTGCTAGCCTCTTGCCCAGCCATCCCACTCTGGGCCACTCTTCTTCCCTTTCAGTATGCATGAGTAACTCCCACAAATGTAAATAAAAGTTATGTGCACTCATCAAGGGGAAATGGATCCATTTGTCATGGCTCCAGACAAGCAGCATCTCCCCAAGGAGCTACTTACGAGGCTATTGAGAAGCCAGCAGCAACGCGTGATAGGCTGCACCTTCTTCCATGTGTGTTGCAGAAATTATTGGCATGTTGCTGATGTTTACGGCGAACAAATAGTTTATTTCTGGGCTAAGAAAGATTCCAGTGTAAATACTCAACTGGCAGCTAGCTGGAAGCTTGCCACTTGAAGTTAAAAGGCCCATGACCAATGGTGTCAGATTAACATTTCCAAGTTGGACAATGTACAAATGGTGTTCTTGGACTGGAATAGAAATAGATGAAAGTGGTCTGCTGCAGTGCAAATAACAAACTGGCAACCAGCTGGTCATTGGAAAGAGAACATACTATGGGAATATGCTTTCTGCAGAAATACTTTATTTTGGAGATAAGCATTAACAATAGGAAGATGAGGCTCATTTAACAAGAACCATATGGTCTCATCCTGCTTTTATTTCACTCAGTAGCAAAGCTCTGATGATCTTTTGTGTGTGCAAGATAGGGATTGCTGTTAATAAATAAGAAAAACAGATTCCAGGTAGTTGTTTGAAATTAAAGAGAAACAGTAATGCCTGATCTACTGTTGCCTTTTAAAAGGTATGAAAGGGATAGTTTTAATCCACAAAATGCTATTTCAGGAGACAGTAACTGAAAGGAAGCGGAATTAAAGGTGTTTGTTGGAAAACAACTTCTGATAAAATAAGACTAAGATCCACTCAAGACTGAGTTATCAACCAGTGTGAAACCAATACACAAATTTCCCGAAGCTGATTTGTGGCTGGGTTCGTTCCATAAAAAAGTTTGTATTTTTTGTGGTGAGAAAACAACACGCTTTTTTAAAGCAGTTTTAACTGCACGATTTATTCTATTAGCAACTTCATCAGAGATAACAGCATTTCGCACTCTTGTTTCAGTGTAATAGCAAAATTGAGTGATGCAAAAAGAAAAAGCAATCTGTGGGAACTGCAGTGGAAAATCCTGCTTTGGGAACTTTTCAAGGATGTAAAACATTGTCTAGAGGGGTTTTTTTTACTTTTATGGTTAGGAAGTAAAAAAGAAGCAAAGAGGGGAAATCTCGTTCGTACCACAGTTGGAAAGTTGCAGCAAAAATGATAAAACTCATCATTGCAAACTAATTTTTATTTAATTTTATCTTTTTTACAGTGGCTAAACTTTGTTATTTTGTTTTCAGAAGACAGCAAAATGGAAGCTTCATTTATCGTAAAAAAGAGAATTAGGATTTGAACATGGAAAAAAACGTGCAGATCTTGTACTCAGCAGCTCACTTCTGCCTTTGGATATAAGTGCTAGTCCCATTGATTTCCATATGCCTGGAGACAGCTCAGCAATATCAAAATTGCATTGTATTACATATTTAGATACGTAGCAAAAATGCTGAGTCATGGCCTGAAGCAGTGATTGAGCACCTGGTGGGAAGGCAGGGCCAACCCAGGGGAGCTCAGGTGTATGCAATGCATCTGAGTGACCAGGAGGAGTGGAGCCAGGATCCACCCCTTCCCAGTCCTCATTTAAGGGTTGGCAGTGGAGGTAAGAGGATTTTGTTGGAGATCCCTGTGTACTTGAAGTCTTCCAAAGGTGAGCAGATTCTTTTATTTGTTTTTTGTGTCCACTGCTCTTGCATTTGAGTGTATCCTTACTTGCTGCACCCGAAAACTTCACTACTATGCTGTTACTGTCCTTGTTTCCCATTCCATTACAACATTACAAGATATGTTGCATTTCTAACTGGTTTTGCTGCCAAAAGTTACAAGTTTTCCTTCCCTCTTTGTATTAAAATATAGCAAATAGTAGAAGCTGAGGGAGATGATGGACAATCATAAGGGTTCATGTGTTCAGTTCAACTGTTTCAGTCTCCTCTTTTCACTTTGAATACTCATTCTCCTTCCTCAGTTCTTGCCATGGTGGCAAGGCAGACTTTCAGTTGAAAAAAAGCAGGTTTCCTAGCCTGTATTTCTCCATACTGGGAGTTATTTCAGGGTGGACCAGTGGTGAAGGTAATCCTGCATATGCCCTACTTGATGATTGTTTTCATGATGGATGTGTATATGAACCATAGCCCTCATCCAAAGCCCTTCAAATACTGGGAGGATCCTCCTGCACAGCTGAGGGCAGGCTGTACACAGGTAAATCCAAATTATCAGGACTCAGTTTTTCCAAATTTTCAGCAGTTCTCCAATGAAAGTGGACGAGAGATGATTTCTGCTTGCTGTCCATTTATAGGGTCAGCATTTATTTGGTAATGTTATGGGTAGGCAGCCCTGGTCCCCAAGATGTGGGATCGTGCTGTTTCACTACCAGCTCCCCAAAACTGGGGGAGAATGCTCAGCCCTCTCCCTTTATCCTGCTGATTCCCTCACTTTTCTCCTCCTCAAGCAGCAGGGATAGCTGAAGGAGCCTGTCATCCATTTATTGCTGTTTCTAATAAACACATATGGTGATGCATATAACAATAACAACAGCAAGTTGCTATTGTTCCACATGCAGCCATATGTGGGCTGTCCAGCGTCTCAGCGCGGCGCTGCCATGAGCAGCTGTGCTGTGAGCACTCAGGAATGTCGATAGCCCAAAGAGAAAGGAATGGCTGTCAGGACTCTGAGCCTCGCAAATAGTGCCTCTGCTTCACATGCTGCTGTTGCTAAAACAACTTCTTGAGCGTTGTGTGCCAAAAGCATAGACACGGTGTTAGTCATCGCAGAAGTTTATAAGGTGATTAAATTGGTAACGATTGAGAAGTGGAGGCTTAAAGATTAGCTGGGACCCTGTTGAAGCAAGCTTCGCAAACCAAAATGAATATATATATATTCAATACATATATATGTTCATATTTATGTACGTATTTGTGTGCGTGAGTTGTGTATATTTATACTGTTAGTACTTCCTTTTGACATCAGAAACGCAGGAATGTGCACATCCAGTACCTCACGTAATCCAAACTCAGAGCCTGTCACCGGTCCTTATTTTATCCTATTGTACAGGGTATACAGTTTACCAACACTTCACTACCCATCAGATCCCTTTCCCTCCAGCCTCATGCAGCTCTGCCCTAGCTGATGCTCCCTTGAGCCATGCAGGGGCAGCCCAGATGTGATGGTTGCAATGCATTGTGTACGTTCGTGTTTCTCAACACTCTTTCAGGTGTTTCTTTTCCCAGTGTTGTATTATGCAGTGACCTGACTGAAAATCAAACAGCCCATTGCACATCTTCACCCTTCCATGAGCATACTTGTAGGAGAGAGAGACAGCAAGTGAGAGAAGATAGACAGAAATAAAGCTTAAAAGCAGGCAACCTTTTTCAAATTCAGATGAACACCATCAGGCAAACATCTTTATTTAAGCACTTGAATAATTTAGCTGTTTTTAAAATTTATTTTAATGGGATGCTGAGTACCTAGTGTAAATAAGAGGAGGGAGAGAGAGAAAATTGTAAAGGATCCAAAAGGTCAACTACTTGCATAGGTCTCTGAGCATGGAGTTTGGAAGTTGCATTTGAATATCAAATTGTGAGTGGTTTCAGTCTGTGTTTCTGATGCAGGGCAGGAAGTCCTTAGCACTACGCTTCTTTTGCTCCTTGTACGCATGAGTTACCTGTATAATGGGATGATTTCAGAGCCATGGTCTCGCCAGGAGCAGTGGCATCTGCTGTCATAGAGCTGTGCACTGGGTCCAGCCACTGGGAACCATGAATGTTTCTGCCATGTCCATAAAGCCACAATCATTTGCATGCTCAAACATCCCAACAAAAAGCTTAACTTTTTAGCATCTGCGTGATATACTTTTCAATGTTGTACACAGTAGCCCAAAAAAGAAAGAAGGATAACTTGACTTATATTTACTCCAGTGTAGGCAGTTCTCTTCAATGGATAAAGCCAAAATGCCTGTGCCAGTCTTCCCTGGAGTAGCAAAGGAACAGATTTTACTCCCTGGTAGATGTGTATGGCTCTCATTTCCTTCAGGGAGTGGTGGCAGGACTTCAAAAACAGTCCGTGCTGAGGCCTGATTCTCAGAGGTCCCGCACATCCCTGGTTCCTGTTGGCTTGTAAGTGATGTGCAGCCTGAGGTTTTGCTCATCCCTCAGATGAAGCTTTCAAAACTCGTGATGCCTCAGCATGAGTCAGTGTTTTATGTAACCCCAGCTTGCATTCCTCCAAACCCCTCCTGAGCTCAGAGCGCTCCAACAGCCAACCTCAAATTCTTCTTCCTCGCAGCTGACAGCATTGTTCCCTGATTGGCAGCACGTGAGGCTCCTCAAAGCCCTTCCAAAGGTTTTCCAGAGCTCTGGCACAGCTCTCCCAGACACTGGGGGCCTGGATCACTGCAAGGAGCAAGGCTGGGGAAAAGCTGGGCTAGAGGAGGGAGCTCCTGGTGGACCGCCCTAATGGGAAGATGGTGACTTTCCTATGCTTACAACAGAAATGGTCATCTCCAGATTTTTTTAATCTGTTTTTGTTCTCTTCCTTGCAATGAGATTAGTTTTGTTTGTTTTTTTTTTCATATTTATGGAGGAGAAACAAAACAAAACAAAAAACCCTCACATTTTTAATAGAAACATGATAGGAAGGGAAGACAAGTGAGTCCCACTCATTTTTGGTGGAGCACCTTGAGTGTCAGCTTTCTTTCATGACCCAGCTCTCCATGCTAAGGGTGGGCACCCAAGCAAGCTTCAGAAGTGGCTTAGTATACCCTGATTATTTTTCACCATTCTATGTGAACACACTGAGATATATGCACTGTAAACAAGAGCAGATAAAACAGCGAGAGAAAGCAGGGAGCCAGACCCCTCCCATCCTAGTTGATTTGCAGTTGAAGAGTGGGCTATCTTGACGTGTGACTGTGATTTTTCTATTAGTCGTGATGTGTTATAATTTAAAAGAGTGGTCAGGTGCTGGAACAGGTTGCCCAGAGAGATGGTGGGAACCCTGTCCTTGGAAACACTCAAGGTCAAGCTGGACAGGGCTCTGAGCACCTGATTGAGCTGCAGATGTACCTGTTCATTGCAGGGGGGTTGGATCAGATGACCCTTAAGGGTCCCTTCCAACAAATGATTCTACATTTCTGTGAGAATGACTGTCTTTCTGCCTCCGAAATAAAACACAAGTTGACCGGAGCAATGGCTTTTGGATGTTGAGTTGGAGGCGTTGCTGTACTGGAAATTTTTCACAATATGGGATAGCAGAGCACGAAGAAGCATTGTTTGATGCAGTCTGTGAGACATGGCTGGGGAGGATACTGAGGCCAGGGGAATGGTCAAGGCACCTTCTATGAGCAACTGCAGTGTTTCATGGGCAGTCCCTTCTTCCTGCATTCAGAGTCCATGCATCCAAGGTGACGAGAAAAAGCTTAGAAGCACATTTTGGGATGATTTTCAGGTGGTGGTGTTTTTTTTCTTTGTTCAAATAGGCAATCACTTGCCATGTGGATGCATGTGTGAGATCACTACCTGAGATTCCCACTAGCCCACACAAATGCAGCCCTGTGACACCTGACCAAACTGCCGTTGGATGCCCTGAGTGCTGCAAGTGCTGGCCTTGCTCACATCTCAATTCTGGAAGCAGTGAAGTAGTTCTTGCTGTCATTGGAAGTCACCTTACTGAGATCTCTCTTGGCTGCAGAGCCAGTTTTGGGAGTCTGGAGGAGCTGGTGGGCTCTGCAGTTCAGATGCAGCTCTTGCTTTCATTGGAAGCGTTGTCATTAGTTATTTCCATGTACATACATATTTAAGTATGTATGGTCACAGCCAAGTTTCTTTACTATGATTATTGTAGAAAGCAAAGCGCATGAACCGTGCCACTGGGATTCCACTGCTGCTCATTGACCACCAAAAGATCCTGTACCAATCTGGAGGTGCTCGCACCTCCATTCCTCTGGGAAGGGGCTGTCTCCATGCTTTTTTCGCTACTCTATCAGCTGGCCCTAATAAAAGCTGTAACCTCTCTGTAGATGCATCACCTGGTCTGTGTGGTACGTGTATTGCAGCCTGCCTCCTGCCTAGACAGTAGCCCGGTGGGTTTGCTTTGTTTTCTTTCCGGGGAATTTGGGCAACCCTCTTGCAGTTTGCTTTGCCTATGGTCTGCTTTGGCATTTTTTCATCTGCAACCATTAAATGCAACCCCTCTGCCCCCTTCAATGCGTGTGAAAGCAAACGAAATAAATGATAACATAATGGGGCTCTTCCTTCGTGTTTACACCTTAAAACTTTCTATTGAGACCTTCCAGCAGCGTTTCTGAGTGCCCTCTAGCTCAGTACATTGAGGGCTCTGAATGAATTTATTGATGGTAGCTAGAAGAAAAATGAAAAACTGAATGAAATCCCTGGAGATACAAGGTATGTCACGGACTTCCCAAAGTTATTTGCAAATGATTTCTGCCAGTATCAATAAATCCCTCTAATTTCAGGATAGGCTACATTAATTATAGGTTGGCATCATGCATGTAAAGGTTGCTGAAAGTTATATCTGCAATCTGTCATGTTCAAATTGTACGTTCATGTGGAATATTTGTTATTTTAATACGTGGGCATACATACGAGCAGCAAGAACGTCCATGATGTTTTAATAGGCTTTTATTAGTCGTACTCTCCTTGTAATCTTGTTTTACAGTATGTGCACTCAATGTGTTTGTGTCTATGCTCTTCATGCACACATCGCAGGATGCCAAAACATCATTCTGCTTCCTTGTTTCCAACCACTTAGTCAGGCATTTGAATGCTTTCCAAATCTTGTTAAAAACCAGAAATAGCACTATCACTTCTTGTTCTTGCTGGGCTGCGCGGAAGGGGGTAGATGGAGTGGGGCTGGGGGGAGCAACGAGGGGGTCCAGGGGAGGTATGGGACCCAAGGTGAGCAGCAGAGGTAGGAAGAGCCTTGGTGCAGAGAGGCCCAGGCCTCCTCTGGAGCTCTGTGCTGGGAAAGTGGGGCCTGGGTTTGTTGCAGCGATGCTCTGTGTGCTCTGCCTCCAGCTTATAGGGCTTGCGAACCAATGCTTCCCTGCCCAGAAATGACAGGGCCCTCATCTGAGTTGAAGAGGGGTTGGCTGTATTTAGATTTTATGCTACATCCTGTTTTCTTTGCTCTTCTTCTTCCCCCCCCTTCGTTGCTTGTTTTGTCTGTTGTTATGTTGTGGGTGGTGGTGGTTGTTGTTTTTTTTCCCCAGGAAAATGAGGTAATTTTTTTTTTAAATCCATTTTATTTTTTCATAGCTTTCTTTTTCTGATACTAAACTAATCAGACAGACTCAACCTAGATTCAGTGGATGCTCTGAATGTACATTTCTGGTGAGGAAAGAATTGCTCCTGAGAGTATTCCAAGTATTTCAGTCAGGTGCATCCTTCCTAGGATCATGTAATAGGCTGATCCTTGCTTCTACAGAACATGTTCTCACTGCTTTGACATCTTGTTTTTGTACTTAACGTAGATGCTTTCTGGCGTGTATCTCTTATGTAGTAAAGCATCAGTGTTGGTTGAAGGTTGGAAATAGTGCTCTGATTTACAAAGAGCAATATCCATGAGTATTGATTAATTGGGCATTCACTGCCAGCAAAGGGACACTGATTCCCATGGACTGGTCTTGCAGATTTGGAGTCTCCAGTGTCTGCTGAGGCCACACCACAACCACCTACATCACAAGAGACCACTGAGGCCTTGCCTTGCTTCCCTTTCTCCATGGGATGGGAACACCTTTCCAGGTTATTCCAACGGGCCAATGGCTTTAAAGGCTTCTATGGGCACAGCTAGCCACTGTAGCTGTAAGAAACCCAGATAAAAGTAACATTGCCATCCAGAATAATTTATTTTCCAGCTGGTTTTCCCCTCCTAGCTGCTTGCCCAGATGGCAGCCTGGATTCAGGGTCTTCTTGCTGCTCCAAAAGCAAAGGGCATTGGTGAACCACCCCATTTTTATCCTGTGATCAGTGCATCTAGGACGGAAGACATGCCACGTGAACACATTTTAAATTGCAATTGTGAAATCCAGTAGTACATATATATTTGTTTATTTGTTTAAGTGGAAGAGCAATGACCCTGTTTAGCTCAAGAACGATACACTCTTGGAAAGTGAAATATATTTGGTAATAATGATGGTGGAGGAAAATGTCTCTTTCATAAGAAAACCTGATATGTAAACACACAATGCGGCTTAGGGCACATCTTCGTTTCACACATGAGATGTTCATGCAAGTGAAGAAAATTCCGAGTTTTTTTTCCTACCCCCAAAGAAACATAATCCAGAGTTTATATCCGATGGTTTATGGGAGTTTATTGGAATATCCAACAGGGTTCATGTAGTGTGTCATAAGGTAAAGCCTGTTCATTGGTGATTTACAAGCAGTGTGTGCCGGTGTTACTGTAATTTATAGACCACAGATGGTCAGGGGGTGCCCCTGCTGACTTGGAGCTGAATAAGAAGCTGAGCCCTGCGTGTCATCTGCTGCGGGTACCTCCGGCTCACTTCCCCAAATTAGCCCTGGTGGGGATCTGCCTCCCGACTTGGAGGGTCCCAAGCCTTCTGTGATGCAAACTGAGGTTGCTTTGGGAGGGGAGGGGCAGCAAATGTTTAAGAGCAGGGGGGAAAAGAGCGAAAAACTGAGAACGCTGGAACAGCGCTGGAGGAAAAGTGCTTTTTACGATAACAACCTCCTTTCTCAAGGTTGGTACTTCTTGATGGGCTTTTGTCACTTGTTAAACGGAGAAGAGGGGGAATGTCAATCCCCCCTTCTTAATCTGTTCTAAGACAAACATCTCCTCCACCAAAATTTATATATATTCGTAAATCTCCCTTGTAACGACCTCTAAGATAGATCCTATCTTTGTTCCCGTCACTTTACCCTTTTCGGTAATTGCTTGTTAATGGCATCTCGCATTTTGCTAAGACTTACTCACGCCAAGTTTACCCAAGCCTTCGCTTCTTTAAACCTCATTAAATAATTGCCTCATTACCACAGCACCTCATGCTGCTCGCATGGGGACCCACTGCTCGCGGAGGATCGTATTTTGTCAAAGCAGCTCTGAGCTGGGAGGACATTTTGGGGTTCTTTCCATGCTTGACACCTGTTGCCAAATGCAGTGAGAAATGCCTCCATGTAAACACACAACCCAACTCACAACCAAGTGGGTGATTTTTTTCTTCTCTCTCAGAGATCAAAGGTGTAGGGGAATTTTGTGGCTTCTCTAGTTAATAAACAGGAAAAAAAAAAAAAGAAAAACATTTTATTTTCCTTATCCAGATGATTAAAAAAAACACCCTATAGACAAAAGGACCAGAAGGAGAGCTGTAATGGAAATAAAATTGACAGCCTCTCAAAACTCAGGTGGCATTTTCCTTTTCCAGTTAATTACAGTTTTAATTACACGGCTTCTTGTGACTCCTTGATACCTAATAAACTAGACTCTGTGGGGCGGCAAAGTTGAGTTTTGCTTGAACTGCAGGTGTAAGGCTCAGCATGAAGCATAAATCAACTTCTTAAACATGTTCCCAGGGTGTGTTCAGGCTTTTTCTTCCTATTTGCTTGCAAAAAATCACATCTTTTCACCACCGTTGGTTAAAAAAAATATGATTGGAGCCACAGTACCGCAAGTATAAGCTTTGTGTCATGGGTTGTAGAAGTCCCCTAGCAGTAGGGAAAAAAGGATTGGGTTTTTTGGACTTCAGCCTGATGGTTTTTAAAGGAGTGGTACATTACCTACATTGCTTCTCTCATAATCCTTTCTTTCATATTTAAGACAGAAAGGGGAAATGCGCTAAGAGCATGAAAGCAAGGGGAGATTGGGCTGTGGAAAATAAGGGCTGTTCAGCCCACAGGCACCACAGGCTGGGTTTGCCCTTTGTGTGCTGCCCTGTGGGTTGCTGCAGCCAAAGGGTGAGGATAGTCATGGTCGTCACACTCCGCAGGACTCAGTTCTGGTGATACTGAAGGCAGAGGTACTGGAGACGTGGCACTGTAGTGTCACCTGCTCTACGCTGATGTCAGTGCCACATGGACTTCTCTGCCAGCCCCAGTCCTTGGGAGCTCAGAACCACAAAGTGCTGAGGCTTTGCAGCCCAAAGCATGAAGCCAGCGCACGCACATCCCGGCCAGGCAGCCCAGCCTGCCTAAATACCAGCCTCAGCTCTCAGAGCTAAATGGGGATGCCAAAAAGGCCAAAACCCTGCCACCAATCCAGACGGGGAAAAGAAGAAATCTTCCACCCTTCCAACCAAATAAAAAGTCTCACCATCTTTTTCAATTAGTCTTGGTTATATTTTTGTAAGCACGCAGAGAGGCAATTACAGAGTTTCATTTTTTCCAGAGTGGGAAAGGCAGGGCATAGCTAAGGGAAGGGGGGGGGGAGCAGGAGGCAGAGGAGCAGGAGTTTAAAAGAAGACATGAAAGCCCCAGACATGAGTGTCTTTCATTCTAGCACCCCAAGAGGCATGGAGAGCAAGAACAAAGAAAAAAAAAAAAAAAAAAAGAAAATCAAATATCTAAAATATTTTGGTTTGCAACAATGAAATGAAGCAGAACTTCCCAACTGAATTGGAGTACGCGTTCTGTGTGTTCTGCAGTGTCTTCTGTGCTAGCTTCCAGGCCAGCAGACTAAAACCAGTGTGGGTACCAGGGCAAGGGCTCTGTTTCTCCATGAGTTGAGCTGCCTGACCCTAGAACCAAAACCCTGTGCTGCTCAGGCACTGGCAATGTGGCCTTAAGACTTGCAATGCAGCTCCAGAGTGGAAAATGCCGGAAAGCTGCATTTAGTAATGGCAGAGTGCATGAAGGAGCATTCACCATAGAGCGATCCTGTTGGGAAGGCAGCCTGGAAAAGGTTTCCCTTCCAAACTCATCACCAGCACTGAGAACCCCATGCACATCTGCACAGCATGGAGAAGCAACAGTGGTGTGCAACAAAGGCTCAGGAAATCTAAAGGTACCGAATAAAATGGTTGAGGGGAAAACATAAGCTATCCAAGGGTTTGGGGGAGACTCAGCAATTTGTGAAGATCCCACCTCAGAGACGCGTGACAGCAATGGCAAAGGCTCTGAAAGATGGACGTGTACTCAGACAAGGAGTACAACGGGAAGATCTATTGCCTTTGGGGATCTATTATTTCCTGGTTCAGCCAGTCCATCTAACCAGCTTGGCTTGTTTTTAAACTAGACCCTCTCAAACTCAGCCTGAGCTCACCTGAGCAATCCTAGTTTTCTAACTTTTAGGGGGAATGTGGGTTATGATTTACTGGATCGCTAGGGCAAGCGCAACGTAATAAAAACCTGACTTGTCTGATGTGTATGGGCTACTGTATTATAAATATTTAATAAGTTGTATGGAAAGAAAAGAACTATAGGGGTTACAGGAATCATATTAAAGCAACTAAGTAAATACAAAGAAGGTTAAAGTGTCTAACTCTATATGCTTTAAAGGCTAAAGCAAACCAGATCTCTTTCTAGATTCTTTTTCCATGTACAGAAGTAACTGGGCTGCGTAAAAATAAGGCGAGTATTTAAAGACAGGAAAAAAAAAAAAGAAGAGAAAGATCTAAGGCATTTGTTTGGCATTGATAGCAATTTCAAAAAAGCCCTGGAACATTTAAAGAGAATTAGAAAGGATTTGGCTGGAATCAGAGGGGGAGCACTTTCCATGGCCGGGTGCATATTTGGGTATCTACAAACTGCCTACATCTGAACGAGCAGAACGGCCTTGATCATCCAGGGCCTTAAAACCAGAAGAAAAAGGCTTTCCTGTTTGGGCTCTTTTTTTTTTCTCACTCACACATATGCAGATTTTCATTCTTCTGCCCGCTGGATGGTGGAGTAAAATGTATTTTGGCATGAAGCTTGTGGAGTACTTGGAAGGTATTGTGAAGTACTTGGAAGGGCCCACCGGGGCAAGCAGATATGGTGCACCCGCTGAGCCAAGCCAACCTGCTCTACCTTGGGAATCACTCCAGGGGGATTTTTGTTTGGTTGGGTTTTTTTTCCATCCTATGTTGTTTCCATGGGGTGGATGTACATTGAGTCTGAAGCAGAAAGGCAAAAAACAAGAAGGCATTGTTTACATTCCCTCCTTCCTTCTGTGTCTTCGGGGAAGAAGCCTACAGGAGCTTTTCCTTGCCATTTGATGGGAGCATGAGGAAATGCTGAGCAGGTTTCAGATCAGGGAGTATATTTCCTTGCAGTTTCCTCTAGTGATGGTTATGGTTGCGGGACCCACAAGCCTATCTATCTCTGAATCATGACATGGATTCCTGCTCTGACCCATGGAAAAGGCAATGATGCTGCAGGGGATCTGTTACTGAGAGGAGCTTTCTGCGCACCCCTATGCTGGCCATCTCAACCAGTGCAAAGAGGGCTGGATTCACCAATCCAAACGCTCACCTTTTTCACTGATGATCTTTCTTTCTTTCCTTTTTTTTTTTTTTTTTGGCAGTATTTTCTCTGCTGCAGCTATCATCCTAAATAACATCAGCCCACCAGTGGCGGAGGCTTTACAGTGCAATGGAGAACTATTTTGAAGGTACAAATCACTTGACCTAAAGAATCTCCCTGGAGTGTCAGTGCTATGCACTACATTTTTGCTCTGCTGAAGCCTTTATTTAGCACATGCTAAAAAACATTTAACATTTAAAGATCCCCTCTGCACATCCTCCAAATGTCTCCATCCTTTGCTCCTAGATTAATATGTCTTCTGTGAAAATGAGATAATTGATTGCAGAGCCATATTATTTACAAATGAAGTGTTGTTCTTGTATTGACCTTTCGTTTCCATAGCTCAATACTAGTTCTTGTACAGCATTTATAATTAGTGGGATAGTAACAGAATTAGAAGAAACAGAGGGAGAAAAAGGAGCTCCCGTGGATGCTTTTAATGAGAAGAAACTTCAGGATGAGTTACCCTTTTAAAGCTGCAAAACTTCACATAACCAGAACTGATAAAGTCGGTGGCTTGAACAGGCACAGAACAGCAAAGCTCCCCAGATGAGCGCAGATGAAGCATGGGTGCTGCCATCAGTAATGCTCTCTCATGACAGCCTCTCCCAGGCTTGGAAAAAGGTGAGATTTGGGGAATAAACTGAAACTTATCCTTCTGTGGGTCTGCTGCAGTTCCCATGTAAATGCCATGGTCTGTTCCCGGTGGCAAAGATGTTAGTTATTAGCCTTATGGCTACAAAGCAACTACTGAGACTGCAGAAGTGGTTTTCTTATGTCTGTTAAAGCAACACAAATGTCTGTCAGTGAAAGTCTGGAGAAAAATATTACACTTGAATATAGTCACAAAGGAAAAAATACACGAATAAATATTAGAAGGAAGGCTGTAGGGGTCCTTTCAGCATCCTACAGATGCAGACAGATAGGACATGTCACTCTTCAGAGGGTCTATTTCAGGGATGACTATTGTCCCAGTGACATGGCCTCACATGTAATGCCCACTGAACCTACAAAGGAAAATAATAATAATAATAATAATAATAAATAACCTTCAGTACTCTTCAGGGAATGCAAACATGCTGCTTTGCTGGCTTCATTGTTTGCTGCAACTACTGCAACCGAATTATCTCCATTTCCATTTCCTTGCCAGAGGGGCAGTCCCATTCCCCTCTGTGCATCCTCTGGCCCTACGGAAATGCTAGAAGTGATGCTCCACTCCTACTGAGCACTCATTCCTATTAAATGGCACTGCAAGGAACAAAATTTCAGTACAGCTGAAGGAGGTGGCAGCAAGCTCCACGATCCCAATGCCCTCATCTTACAGCATGGAAAAGCCCCTAAATGCCCCTGGCCACCCCAGAGGACCAGGTTGTATCCTTCTGCACACATTCATTCCAACCAGAGCCAGGATCCCAGGGGCAGCCGGCCCTGTACAATGTCCCCATGCACGTTCCCCGGTGTCCTGGGGTGCATGGACCCTCAGCAGTGGGACTGGTGGGAGCACGCTGGCTACCTGGAATCTTATAAATCTTTCAGCTATCAGTCTCTCAGAGCTCCAAATGCAAAATCCAGCAGCCCAGGATATCATGTGGATTTATGACCTGGGATTTATGAACTGGTCTGGATAAAATAAGAACTGACTTGGCTTTGCTTTTTTCCTTTTTTTTTTTTTTTTTTTTTTTTTTTTTTTTTTTTTTTTAAGGTTTGAGGAGAAGAAATAACAAAAAATGAAAACATGATCTTTTCCCCCCTTTCAAAGCCTGTTTACAGAAATGTGCGTGCGTGTGGATGTATATATTCAATTAGTTTGACTGTTCTTACCTGCGTGTTTCCTGCTCCTGGCTGAGGTCGATCTCCCAGGGCTGCCTGTCTGGTGGGGCAGCAGGAATCAGCACAAATTGCCCCAAAATCATGGTCTCGAGCCGTTCCCTGCCTGCTTTGGGGCTGGGAAAGGTTCTGGTAAGTGCTCAGTGGTTTCTGAATGCTTGCAAGCAGTGGGATGGCTCTCTAAAGTGACACTGCTGTAGCTCTCACCCTGACACTTCCTTTCATCATTTTTTTCCTGAGATAATTTCGCTGTCCTTGTTCTTTTTCATTGGTGGCAAGCTGTGTATTCTGGGATGGAATCTATGGTTGCGTGCATGGTTTTGCTTACTCATAGGTGTATCTTTGCATATTAATATGTGCACTTATTCATCCATCAGTAAGCATTGCTGTATATATAAGCATGTATGTATGTGCACAGTACGCATGTATGTATATATATATATACATTCACATCTATGTGTCTGTAGCTGCATGCCCGTCTAACAGTGCACACAGACATTTATGAGCATTATGAATGGTTGGTGTATTAGGCCTTTGATTAGAAACCAATACAAACTATCACTTTTTATTACTACTCCCCAACTGTATGTACTTTGCATGAGCTTTTACAAGCCCATCCCGAAGGACTTTCTCTCCTTATCTGTATTTCATGGCCTTCATTTCGATTTGTCTTATCTTAAAAACAACAACAAAAAAGAAAATATGGTATTTACCTCGGTCAAGAGGAAAACTGCCAGACAGATTTTTATTGTCTCCTGCTCGACCCTTTTGTACCTCTGCCCACAATTTCTGGGTGATTATTTTTCAGCAGTTCTCAAGTTCACTCTCCATGTTACAGATAAGGGTTACTTCTTAGGGAAAAAAAATAGAAAGAAAAAAAAAAAAAAAAAGCACATTTGCATGTATATATACATAGATATATAGCCCAGGTTTTCAGTCTACCACCTTCTCCATCCCCTCGGGTGCAGACTTGTCCATGAACCAGCGCAGCCACACTGTGCCCGCACCTTCACCCAGCATTGCAGGAACCTTTGTGTGCACCCATCAACCCATCTAGAAGCCGCAGGATGCTGTTTGCCCTGTGCACATAACCTCTTCATGCTGATAGTTGTTCCCTAAGGCTCCTGCCAGCCCCTTCAGAAGGAAAGGGCTGGGGAGAAATGCCCAGGGAGAGTTCCTGGTGCTGCCCCTGCTGCACAGAGGATGTGACACAACCACGAAGACACTGAGACGATGCTCTGGAGCAGCTGCATTTTGCTCTGCACAAGAAAATCCATCTTTACACCATCTCTGGTATCTGGGTGAGCTCAGGTGAAGCCACTTGCCCAAGCCAAGTTGCTCAAGCCAAGCAATCAAGTAGTCAAACAACAAAATAACCATAGCCATTGGAGCATAGCCTGGAATTGCAGCAGTCTCAGCTGAGAACATGTCATCAGGATGCAAAGAGCCAGGAAGGGCTTGGCGGCCAACATGGGCTCTTCGGAGCAGAGCAAAGCAGGGTTTCAGTGGCCCATTGTTGGTGGCAGTCTGGCTTGCTTTGCTGGAGCAGCCACTGCGGGGTGAAGCAAGAGGTTGCGCTTTGTTTTTAATTACCAGACATTTAAAGTGTTTTTCAGCATGACTCGTGTCCCAGGAATAACTGAATTTGGAGATTTTGTTTTCAGTGCAATCGAAGAGTCCACACCGCATCCAAGAAGTAGATAAAAACTGTTGCTTAAACTATCTATATGTTATTTGCCAGGTATGTGCAGGCAGGGCAGCCACCTCCCCTGGTACCCAACTCCAGGTCTGAGCTCCTCTCCCCATCAGAGGGCGAGGGAGGGGATCCGTGCAAGGCACCGTGCCTGGAGCCCCCTCAGTTCAAAGGCGCCCAAGGAGATGGAGCTGGCCCAGGGATGGCTGGAGGCCACACAGACGGGAAGGTATGTAGCAATCCATTTATCACTTTGCAAATATTAGTGCTGCTCGCATTTGCTGCGGCAATATTTCTTCTTGGAAATTGGTGAAGTGAGTAATAACAATGTTATTTATTCTAAGACCTTGGAGCTGAGAAGCAATAACAGGGGGACTGTTCCCTTGAAAGCTTCAGAGGTGCTGGAAATAAAATGGGAGGGGGGGAAGGAATCAACCAACAAAGGGCTGGGGGAGAGAAAGGCACGACAGAAAGCCACGGAGATCTGGGGTTTCATTTCATTGCCTAAAGAGAACCCAATGCATTTCATGATGATTTGTGCACAAACAGAGGGCAGCGGTGGGCATCCCACTTGCCCTGTTGGCACGATCATGGAGCTATGGAGCTGCTGCCTTGCTTTTGCCTTACTTTGCTTTTATTCCTCATTTCTCCCCCCCCCCCCCCCTTTTTTTTTTTTTTTTTTTATTTTATTTTATTTTATTTTCCCCTTCTCTGCCTGGCTTATCTGAATATATAGGGTTGCCCTCTGCTCAGATTTATGGGTCGGGGCAGTGCTGTGTGTATTTACAGTCTCCCGACCTGAAGACCTACAGCTGAACAAGAGAAGGAGGAAACCAGGGCCCATTCCATAAACAGAGACAGATACGGGGGGGAGGCAGGAGGAACTGCCAGCACTTAACATTTTTAACTATTTGGCCAAGCGAAGGAATTAGCGATTAGATTAGAGCCCAGGAAAAATGAGAAGCGGGGTGAAAGATTTCGAGGGGAGAGAGCCGGGTCTGGCCAGGGTTTGAGGAGCTCAGAGTTGGGGGAGCGCAAAGGATTTTCCATTAGAAGTCAGAGGGTTTACAGGCAGCTGTGCAGGGTGAAAGTGAACTCCAAGCACTTCAGTGGGAGCTATGCTTCCTTGGGCAGAGCTGAGGAACTCTTCTAAAGTGCAATTACGCTGTGAGGAGGTGGATTGCTTGGTCTGTGTTTATTCAGGTACTAATTGCCTCAGATTAAGGAAAAGGAAAGCCTTGCTCGGCCATAATAAATATTTCTTACATCTATGGTTTGCAGGCAGAAGTTTGGTTCAGATGAGACATATTTCAAAGGGCCCCGTGTTATCTGACTTCTCTGATGTGAAAAGCAGAAAAAGTGGCAACAACCTGGAAAATAAACAAATGAAACGCAACATACATAGGGGTCACAACATGGCATAAGTATATCAACATGATGAACAGCTTTGATGAAAGTGGTAAACAAAACCACCCTCTCTTCCTGTGGCTTGTTTTACATTGCAATAAACCACCGACTCTATAACCTATCAGAACATGCTGAGATTTTATGCATCATTTCCAACTACTATTTGAACATTTGGTTTAGAGTAGTCATGAACTATAATTAATGGGATTTTTTTTTCTCCCTGATAAAAAGCGCGCTTTATTGGGGTTTATTACCTGTTGGTCCTAAGCTCCGTAGGTGATGTGAATTCATTGAGGGGTTGAGGACGGGGAGAGGGGAGGGGGCCTCGTGGCAATGAGTTCACATCCGCAGGAGTTTCACCCGGCCACTGCCACCCTCAATGCCCATCCTATGTGCACATAGTGCTGCTCATTCCAAAGCCCAAGGAAAAACAGCAGCAAAGCAGCGGATGCAATAGGAACGTGACCGTGCTGCTGCTGCCATTGTCCGATCACACATTTCCACCACTACTTTTTGAGCTGTACCATGTGCCAGAGAATAGCTGAACTTGGACCAAGGGCATCGTGCGTCAACATCCCTGCTCATGCAGAATAAGACGCAGTTGAAACATGGGGATGCTACCCGCTCCAGGTGCCAGCCC
Source organism: Alectoris magna (assembly GCA_030625065.1). Taxonomy (NCBI): domain Eukaryota; kingdom Metazoa; phylum Chordata; class Aves; order Galliformes; family Phasianidae; genus Alectoris; species Alectoris magna. The sequence continues at coordinate 8,095,460 of CM060562.1, forward strand.
TGCTCAGTGCTGGTGTGAGTGAGCCGGTAGCGCCGAGCCGCCGGGCTCAGCCTGCCGGGGGGAGAGGAAAAAAACAACAGGCACCACAAAGAACATTGAGATGAATGGCTCTATTTTATGAGCCATAAAAGTTTTATTCATCTTGACACCGAAACAGGTTTAGGCAGCGAGTTGACACGCCTTAAATAAATAAGTGGAATTAATTCCCCAGCTCTTGAAACAATAGCGGCGTGCATGTCACGCCGAGCGCTGCCCCATTGTTTCCCGTGGCTGCGCGATATTGATATTATTTGTGTTTTTCCGTGCAGCTTCCTCTGGGGCCTGGTTGATCCACTTCAGATTCTTCCCCTGTTTTATTAGAGGTTGAAAAAGGTTCAAGACCTGGTTGTACCGCGGCTCCCACCGACAGCTCAGGAACCAGTTTGGCGTCTGGTTTGTCTGTTGTTTTACTGCTGACCTTCAGCTCAACTTTCCCCCCTGACCCCAGGAGGCATCTATCATGACAAGAGGCTGTTTAACACAAATGGTGCCCATTTATAGGGGAAGAAAGTCAGAAGATTTCCTTTTTATGAAGAATTTGGTTTTTCACCCCTCTTTTCTCAGTCACCACAGGTGAAATCCCTCCCAGCAGCTGGCTTATGAAATAATGCGAGGGGAGGCCGTAATGAGCTGAAAGCACCCTCAGCTGGAGATAAATATATGCAAATGAGATGCACAAACAAAGGAGCCTGGACAGAGAAATATCTGCAATTCCAGCAAAATGCTGCCTGCAGCTAGAAGATGAACAGCTTTGATAAAATGGTAACAAAAAGCACCTTTTTATCCTCCAGCTTGTTTTACATTGCAATAGACCATTGTTATTGTAACCCAGCGGAGCATGCAGAGGCTTTCTGCGCTGGTTCAAAAAAAAACCTGTTTAAACATTTGTTTTTAAGGCATTCAGGGGCGATGATCAATGCGCTGTTTTGTTTTTCTGCCGGCTGGGGGTATCGCTGCTCGGTGCGGTTGGCTGGAGGCTCCCGGTGCCATTCCCGGTACCTGTTGGGCTCTGCGCGGGGCTTGGGTGCACCGAAATTTCGGAGCTCACGGAGGGATCTGGGGGCCAACGGGTTGCAACGGGGGGTGGGGGGTGGGGGAGGTGGGACACCGGGGGAAAACCAGGCGTGAGGCTTCCCAAAGCAGCACCCGAGCAGGCAGCATTAATGAGCGCAATCAAGCCTCCGAGCGAACGCGGAGGCAGCCATGGAGCATGCTGATTTTAATAAGCTTTTTAAAAAAGGCGATCGCTAACTTTTGAAAAAAAGTCTTCTCGTTTTTAAATGTAATTGTTTGGGGTTCGTGCATTGCCAAAACAAACTAAAATATGCTTTCAATATGCAAGCGTATCTAGACCGTGTTTTAAATTAGCCCTGCGTTGGGTGGCGGGGGGCGGAGAGCGAGGGGCTGCCTTCAGATGACTTTAAGGCATTTTCCAAGCAGGGTTGGTCGCTCCCAAATAACACCTTTGTATTCTCACCTCTGCCCTTCTGGCTCCCCACATGTGTCCGTACGGATGACTACAGAAAGCAAGCCCCATCCCTTGCCATTAGCTGAAACACAGAGAGAAAGGCAGAGCAAGGCAGCACAGCGATGCCACGCAGCCCCTACCCTCACGGCACCATTACATATGTTGTTACACGTTTATAAAGGGAGCACAAACACCATAAAGTTTGGGCAGCCCTTTCCTTGGGGCACCAAGCGCAATTTTTAGAAGAAAAATGGACTTACCTTTTAGGGAAAAAAATATATATATACACGTAAAAAATCCGCCTCTTACTACGCTATACGGCTTTGGTACTTAGAGATGTTAGAGCAGACAAGTGTCGGATTTCCCGATGTCAAGCAGATCTCCTAATTTTTCACAGCCTCCTCCTGTGGCGATTTTGGGGCCAGATCGGAGAGGAAGCGGTTCGGAGAGCTGCCCTGACCCCTGGGAGCCGGCTGCCGCACCCGGGCGCCCCGGTGCGGGGCTTCAGGAGTTAATGGAAGTTGGTAGGGCCGGGAGCCGCGCTTTTTGCAGCCCAGGTTTGCGGCGGCATAATTATGTTCAACCGCTGTTGTTTGAAAAGGGCAAGCGGCATCTTAGGCACAGAACAATGAAATTACAGCTGAGATTTAGGTTAGCAAAAGCCGTCTTCTGCAAGGCTTTTATGATTCATTATTTCCCATTAAATACAGTATTAGAAGTGTACACCAGATAGCTCATGGTTGCTGCGCTCAGAGCACATTATCTATATTACACAGGTCTGGGGAGCAGAATTAGAAAACTTTGGGGGAATGAGCAATATGTGTTTGCTGATAGAAGTACCATATGGCTCATCTTCCTCAATTGCTTTCATTGCGACTCCGATGCTGGAGAAATTAAAGTTTTATTTGATGTGGCACAGCTTAATGAACTGTCTTCTGTTAGGAAAATTGAATATGTTTCCTGTTATTTGAGCACAGAGCCCTCATGGTTTTGGCTGATGAGGGATGCATTATGTATTGTTTATTTAGCATTTTGAAAACAAAAGCAGATATTGGAGGTAAAATTGATTACCGCAGGATGCGCTATATCATCTCATTTTTTCTTTCTCTCTTTCTTTAATTTACAACCCTGCCTATTATTTTTACGACGGCCTTTTTCGGTTCCCACCCCACCCCCCTCACCCCCCCTGCCTCTGAAAAAAAGGGGTTTGGAGGCAGAGTGCATCTCTCGGCTTTGTTTAAAAGCAGCATTACAATTTTTAGGGCTGCGGTGCCTACGTGCTCCCTACGCACCGACCCAGCCGGGCTTTGTTAAAGGCAGCCCCGCTGCTGCTCTTCTGCCTTGACAGGGACACGGAGAGGGGACCAGCCCCCCCCCAGTTTCCCACTTCCCGAGGTGCCAGGAAGGGTTAATAACTGCAGGACGGCGGTGGCCTAAGGGAAGGGGTGGGTGTAGGGGAGCATGGGGTGGAGCGGGCAACATGACCTGCTGTTTTTGCATTGTTTGTCTGCAGCAGGAAAGAAGTTAGTGATGGAAAGGTGGCTTGGATAAAAGGAAATATATATTTTGTGGAGTTGAATTTTTTTTATAAGGCGGGCACGCACTACGGTGTGCATGTCCTAGCAATACCATGGGGGTTCTTGTTCTCTCATAGCAGCCCTGCAGCTGGAAGAGTCGTATTCGCTCTTCAGGTTTGTGAGAAGACAATTGTATTGAAATACACTCCGAAACTTCAAGAGAAAAAGATAATCTTTAGGGTATGTTATTCATATCAACCCCTCTTCTTGTTGCTGATATCGATCTCCCAGCAAAAGCAAGGAGCAGGGAGCCCAGAGGCAGACCCATGCAGGCTCTCGCCCTCTGCTCTGACAAAATGGAGATTTGTCCTGGGTGCCCCGGAGGACACTGGCACCACGCAGAACCCAAACCCCATCCATTATCAGAGAATGTCCCAGCATGTTTACAGCAGTGGGCACAACTCCCATTGATGTCAGCAGGACTAGTGCTCCAGATGGGAGGGCAGGATCCTGCCCCACACCTTCCTAAATGCGGGGGGAAAGAGGGTGGAAAAATAAGAGAAAGAAAAAGAAGTTGCTGGTATTAGAGAGAGCATGTTGCTCTTGAAAATGTCTCGGAGCAAAGTGGTTCAGCAAAAGCAGTACAAATAGTGACTAGAAATATTTTCCATTCTGTATGGCTCTTCAAACAGTGCCCTGCCATGATTTCAGATGGGCTCAAAAATAAATAAATTACAGCAGGAGCCGGGGGGAGAGAGGGAGAAACGGAGCGGGGGGGGGGGGGGGGGGGGGGGGAGAGAGGAATAAAGGATTACACTGCAGCCAATGCCGAAACCGCAAAAACTTCATTGTCAGACAGATATATTTCCTGGGGAAGAAAATGGTACATTTTTATGAAAGGCTGCTCCGTGACAGGAGCCTCCTTTGAGGAAGACCATTATGCATTGTTATCAGCGTGGCGTAATTTGACTGTTGACAAAGTATCTGTGGCAGTGAGAATGAAAGCAGTTAGAAGTGTGGCGGGTTGTAATCAAGAAGATGCTTAGCTGTGCAACGCTGCATCTTGAGCAGATTTGAATCAACATTGCCTTGAGGGGACACACACCCCCACACGCGCACACGCGCACACACACACACACACACACACGAAAGTCCATTAATTTTTAGTGGGAAAATTAGAGTGGCACTTGATGAAGTGAAATTTGACATGCGTTAATTGCTCCACAGCTCTCCTAATTAGAGATTCTTCAAATTCTTTTACTGCTGTCAGGCTGATGCCGCATTGTCTTGGCTGGACAAGTGGCAAACCTGCAGAGTGGGCCGAGTGAGGCGCTGAACCCGGGCCCATCATTCTGTGGGTTCCATGGGAGGCCTGGGCAGGGCACCAGGGGACAGGGCGAGGATGGGGAAATCCTTCTTCCTGATAAATAAGGATTGGTGCTTTAACAGAGCTGGCTGAAAAAGATGAAACTGAAGGGAACCACGGAGCATGCCCTGAAGTGGTTCAGCTTTAAACAAACCTTTCCCCTCTGTTAAATCTGCACCATGCAGGACATGTCACCCAGGGCTCTGTTTTTAGCAATCGGAGCAGCTCTGTGCCTTTCTGCCCGCAGTGCATGCAGTGCCACGCGTGGGGCTGGGCCCGGCCACGGCTTTTTGTTGCTTTTGCTTTTGTTTTTCCCTCCCCACTCACTCCTCCCCTCCCTTAGCCTCTGACCCCCTCTTAATTCATTAACATATTGAATTTTTTCAATTTTCCATCTTCTTGCAATAACAATATTAATGCCGGGGCCGAGGCTTGATTGGAGCTAAATTACTTGTTACCTGCTGGCATTTATTTATATGGCATTGAATTATAAAGCTTTGCTATTGTCATGCCTTGGGCGAATTGTTTATGACACCAGTAATAGGAGTAATTGTTATTGTTGAAATTACCTGTCAGCTACCCATAGCAGTGGCCCTTGTCCCACTGACAAATAGTGACAGGGGAGAGGGATCCTCCGCACGTCCTCCTGATGACTTCTCCTCCGATAATAAGGAGTGCAGGGCCTCTGATAATTTGCCTGTCACTGCCGAGCGCAGCTCAGAGAGAGTTGGCCAAATTGTTGTCATTCACTTTGACAAAGACAGCAAAACGCTCTGGAGCAGGAGGAGGATTATCAAAATAAATGAAAGCGCTTACACGTCCTTTGTTTTGTGTTTTTGTGCGTGTGTGTTTTTCCCCTCCTTCTCCACTCGCCCGCCTTTATGCTGGGCTGTAAAGAGGGGACCTGCATCATGCCCATGTGCCTTCCCCGCAGCGTCGGGGACGGCAGGGCTTGTGCCATTTGCTTTCTGCTGCCCTCAAATGCCTGGCTTCCTAAATATAAAAGTATGCTTGCAAGATAAACACTTGGGTGTTGTTTCTACAAGGGTGGATATTTTTGCTGGTTTTTTTTTTCATTATCATTATTATTGTTGTTGTTGTTGTTGTTGCTGTTGTCATTCTTCTTATTATTATTTTGGCTTGGTTTCTCTCCCACACCAGTCAGTGGCACTGCTATCAGCTTTCATGCCCTCATGCCATCTCCCACAGTCTCTGCCCCAGCCCAGCGTCTCCTCCAGCAGAGGAGGTGCCACAGCAGTAACAAGGTGGTGTGAGGTGTGGCAGAGCTGGGCTGCCCACCCAACCTGGAGTGCCCACCCCACATCTCCCCTGCTTGCCTTATGGCAGCACTGAGCACTTCAGCTGGGTTTCATGCCCAGGGAACAACCAGTTGGCACTGTGTTAGGCCCTTCGCTGCTTTTAGCAATGGGCAAACCCTGATGGCAAGGCATTGCTGATCCACACCGATACCCGTGGGCCCAAGCCTTGCCATGCTTGCTCACACAAGGAGCCAGGTAATTTCAGCAGTGCCAAACCAAATTGCCGACTTTGACTTCGCATGGGTGCAGAAAACATTTGTTTCATTTGTAACAATTGGGCTCAAGCACATAATTTAGCCAAATTATCAGCCGCCTCCATCTTTCCAGGGAACGAGCGCAAACAATGTTTTAGGAACAGACATCTAAATTTAGTAGGTTTTGAATAATTGATAGGATCGGGTGTCAGAAGATAGAAACTTATGTTTCTAATCATCCCAAAGCATTTTCTCGTTCCTCCCGCCCCTAAATGAAGTCACTTTGTTTGCAGTTAAATACAAGGAAGATGTCCACTTAACAAGTCTAAAATTGTGATACCATTAAGGGGTTTTCCGTGGTAATAAAACGCGGGGACATGCCTGGGAACGCGATCTGTAAGGCAGATAATTTTCAAGAATGCGGCTTGTCCTTGCTTTGTCTGGGGAGAGACACACGAGCGATCCCGGGAGGGGAAAAAACGAGGCACGTTTCAAAATGAAGATATTGAGGATGTGCAATACATTTCAGGGTGGTGCTGGGAGCTCCCATTTGATGCTTTACCTATAAAGCTTAAATTGAGCCTCCGAGGGATGGCGATGCGTCTCCTGCTCCTAGTTCCACCGAAAACCAAAATAGGCTTTAAATGGCAACGCTACGAACACCCGAGCGCGCTTCCGCACGCAGCGATCATCGTCCTCCCTGATTCCCCGCTACGTTCCCAAACACGGAGCCAGCGTCAGGATAATGCAGCTTTACATCCAAAGCTCATTGGAAATGTAAACTTTGAGCAAATAGCGATCGCTTGTGTAGCTGCATTGCTGAGGTGACTGGCAGCAAATTCCTTTCTCTTCCTCCCTCCCTTCCACGCGGCGTTTTGAAATACCCATCAGTGTCAAAGGAAACTGCGCAGAGCGCTGCTGCTGCTCTAAATAAGGCAGAGCAATGTTGAGAGAAACGTCAAGAAAAAAAAAAAAAAACAAAAAAACCCTCAACGGATTAAAGTGACATTTCTGTACCGTGTCAAGGCAGATGACAAAGCTTCGTGTTTTGCATAATTTCAAAAAGAGATCCTTCATAAAACATCCAGCGTATAAACAGGCAGCAGGCTTTTGTTTTAAACATTTAAGATCAAAAGTTATGGTAAGGACAATTAATATTGCCTATTAAAACCCTGTGTTATTCTTAGAGGTACATTTTGTGGTCAGTGACTGTAAATAAAAGCAAAGGAACCGAGCCACGGTTTCTCACCAGCGCACCATCTAGAAATATGAAAAGGCGATTTCCAGCTTTTTTTTTTTCCCCTTAAGTTGCTCTTAGATGTGTTTGCCGAATAAACTGGATTAACTGTATTTAAAACAAGAGATAAAGAACAGATTTTTAATGCGCTGCACAGGCTGCAGGGTTTCCATGCTCCTCTCAACACGCTCCACACCCGGGACAAAATATTTACATTTTACCTTTTTTGACACTTTATACAATAAGCCAAAAAATCCCGGCGACACTACAAAGATGGGGTCAGTGGGGAGCATTGGAAACAGCACGTTTTCCCCCCTTTCTGTTCCTGGCCAAAGGCTGGCACGTTCCTCCTGCGACTTTTGTTTCCAGTTCGGCAGCAGGATTAGGGAGCAGGGAGGGACGCGCTCGCTCAGCTGAAGGACCTCGCGTTGCATCTGCCTGCAAAACTCCACGGCTGCTGATAATCCAAAACTAATGGCCAGAGCGTGGCCGTACGAGCGAGCCTGCTCGCAGCTGAATTTCAATGGGTGCTGGCTCAAAAATAGGTACAAAGAAAAGAATTTAGACAAATTTGCCTCTTAACCTTTAAAGATTTCCTGCCTATTCCAGTATGTCCTTTATTGCATTAATTTTTTATTTAAATTACACCATTAACTGGATATGAATTTATCAAGAATACATATATTGATTTATAAAACAGTATCATTAATTATTATAATAGCTAGATGTAGCTGATATTACAAAGCCATTTAAAGGTTTTTAATATAACTTGGACATACATAGATAGATAGACATTATGGACAAGACTACAATTTAAACTGGCTACCAGCAGTTAATGAAATCCTTGATTTATCTTCTCGTTTAGAGATTGATTATATTGTTGCTTTGCAAAACTATTTATTTTGTGCCATTTTTCAAAGGATGCCTCAATAAAAGAAAAAAAAAAAAAGATAAATAAAATATTCGCTCAATTCTCAAAGCATATTTGGTTTTATATTTTCTTTCCTAATGCAGCCGTTGATAATTTATTACAAGTTCGGAGCCTTGTCACCTTCGCAAAGAATTAGCTTACGTGAGAGCAGCTCTGTTTTGCAAATGCACAATTTCACATATTTGGAGAAAAATAAAAAAAAAAGAATTAAAAAAAAAAAAAAAGGAAAGGCTGTTTTTCCAACAACACTGTGCATATTTCATAAAACAAAAACCAACAAAATGCCTTCCTGGCATAGATTCCTTAGGCATATTTTTGTTTAAGCTGTGGAAAAATGGCACTTACCCTAGTGCTGCAAAGCAGGCAGTCATGGAGAGCATTTTGATTTAAAATGCAATCTGAAGAGAAGGGAAAAAAAAAAAAGAACCAAAAAAACCAGGAATGATATAAACAAACAATACACCGCTTTCAAGTTACTCCTAAAATGTTCCTAGATTAACTAATACATTGAAAGTTTAAATCTTTACACATTGTTCTTGAGGGGCTATGTCTCTTGACTCTTTATTTATATCACTTATTCTTGTCTGGCAACATATGTTCCCGATTTATTATAGTATTTTTACTGTTAGCCAGACAAATGTAAGGGCTAGCTGAGAAGAGTAGTTTCATCTGATGAGTTTAACAATTGCAGGGCATCCTTGAGGGTTAGCCAATGGGCTCTTTTGAAGCTATAATACTCACCATTAACCGTTTGGATGCTGAAATATTTGCATTGTCCAAGTTGGGGCTTCCCCGGTGCGAGCCTCTTTGTTTCAAGCAGGCTCTCAGGCTCACGCACCGTGGTGGGCAAGAGCTGCCCTCCAGCAAGAACTCCCATACGTGCCCTGCACCGTGCTGCTTGAGTCAGTGTGCCACCAGCCTGCAGTGTGTATGCCCCCCTCCCACGGGGTAAAGAAACAAAGAGTGCAGCAAATAATTCTTAAAAAGTCTAAATCTAGAGTGCGTGGCAAATATCAGCTGTGGGTTCACGATATCCCGGTGTCATTACTTTTCCACCTTTTGGTGGAGAGGAAGGCGTTTTCCATCAAAGCACATCCCCAAAACCACGTATTGTAAATGGACGCCGTGACACTTGGGGGAAAAGGTAGGAGGAGAGGTGGTGAGGAACTGGGTGCTGCATTTTACACATCTCATGTTCAAGCAATTCATTCTGGAGAAGGAACCCATGGTTTTCCCTCTGTTTCCTCTCTCATCTCTCTCTTTCTGTTCAATGCTTAGAGGCTCCCACATCTCCCCTGGAAACCAGCGCATTTGCCACCATCACCACTCTTTGCTTGAGTACTTAAGCAGGTTCCCACATCCATCTAGACCTGGGGATGTCTTGCCGGGGGTTCCTAATGTCATCCCACATCCACAGTTCACAGCCTTCAGCCACACAGTCCAACTATGACACCCAGCAGCACATCCCACCACAGATGGCATCTATCACAGGGTGCTCAAACAACACAGGGGCAAATCCAGAGCAGGCTGTAACGCACAAACAGTATTTCTTGCCCTTGGGAATTAAGTCAGATGTTGGTGATAGAAGACAGTTCTGAAAAGTTTCAGTCTCTTTGCATCCTTGGGAAAAATGACTATGTAAAGCTTGCACAAGGCCACATTTTCGGAGTGGCGATCTGCTGGGGAACAAGAAGCAGCAAGAAAAATGCAGTGTTTCAGGCAGAATGAGCATTTATAAATGAGCAATAAATAGAATAATTTAAATACTCTGGAGTTCTTGGAAAGGAGAGTATGACTTGGTGGACCAAGGCACGTCTCCTGCTGTCACTGGTGGAGCCTTGGCCAACACCGTGCAACACAGTTGTTACTGGGAGAAGTACTCCCATGTTATTTCACTTTGACTAAACAGAAGTTCAGTTGTCCTGGGCTCAGCTGTTTGTTTTTACATTTTAAAAATGTTCCTTATGCTTACTGCAGAGGGGGGTTGATAAGAAGCTGAACTTCCTAAAAAAGGCTTGGATTCTGACACACGAAAAACATTGCATGGAGGTGAAGTTTTTTTCTTTCTGCTCAGTTTTCTGTAGTCCTACTTACTTTTTTTCCCCCTAAATTAAATTTTAATTGCATTTATCTGACCTCCTGTTGCAATTTTCAGCCCAGAGCAACCCATTGGAGGCAAGGCTGAGGTGCGCAGTGGCACCAGCCACAGAGGGTGTGGGCACAACAGGGCAGCTGCTATCAGGGCTGGGGGGCTTTGCCCCATCACTGTAAAGGCTGCTTTTAGGCAGGTGCCTCTGGGTGTCCTGGACAAGCATCAAAGATGGTGTTACCGGGGCTTTGAGCATGTGGCTTAACACCCATTTAGCGTTCCATTTTAAGGAGGTTTCTGGCAACTTCATAATTAAGCTAATAACCTCTCCTGATCTCATGTCACCCTCCCCCAAGCACTTTTGTTGTGGGGTGGGAAGGGAGGGTGGGAGAGCAGCGCAGTCCCTCAATCACTCGCTCTGTTTTGTCCATCACCTTGGTTTCTTTCCCCTGTTTTTGACCTGCACTTTTTCTGGATCAGACACTGGCAGGTTGAGAGGTAATAAGAACCAGATGGACAGAGTCAGAAATTGCCCAAATGGGTACGAGAATGTGGGGAGCTGTCAGGCATGGAGAGAAGCTGGAATTTTTCAGCAATAAAATGGGATTTATCGCCACTCTACCACAGTCATTGCCGACAACCGTTTACCTTGACAGAAACCCCATTCCAATAGGCCACGCCGATGCAGATTTTTTTTTTTTTTTTCCCAAAGAGTGATGATTGGTATTTGTTCTAAGGCTCAAATGGCCTGCACTAAAGGTGAAGCATTAGGCCAAAGTCCTGTATTCCCTACTGAGGCAAATGAACCTGCTAAAATAAGTTCCTTCCACAATAGCTGTGTAATTGAAACCAGAAAGTGAGAGAATTTGATAAATTGCTTGACCCTGAAGGAATGTTAAGGTCATAAATTTTCATTGCATTTTTTTGCCTCTTTTTTAGGGAAAAAAAAAAAAAAAAAAGAAGAAGAAAATAATTCTCCTTTTATACATATTGATTATGTTTAGCATTTGTCTCCGAATTCCAGCTCCCAGATCATTAGCCGTCACTCGGCCATCTTCTCACAACCGGTGACAATTATGAGGCTTCCAGCATCCCCACACCTACACCTTCCAGGGGAGGTGAAGGACACAAAATACTCACCAGCGGCAGCTCTCATGTCCAACGGGGAAGGAGTATGCCGCATGTAGCACTAAACCCAAAATGGGGAGCTTAGCAAGTGCAATCCGTTTAGAAGGACGGAGGACAAAACTGGGCTGTGCTTGGAGAATGATGGAGGAAAAAAAAAGAAAAGAAAAAAAGAAGAAGTCGGCAAATCATTTACGGGGAAATCAAACATTTATTGCCCTTCTTTTCTTTCCTTTTTTTTTTCTTTTTTCCTATCTTCTAGTTGAAAAGAATGTTTGCTGTGTTATTGAATAATACGTGCAGATGTCCCTTAGAGCTCGAAAGACCCAAACAAACCCCAAATGACGGAGTATCTTATCATGGGAAGACACGTGTCGATAATAAATAAATGGAATAACACAATGGCAAAAAAAAAAAAAAGGAAAGGTTGAGAAGAATTAGGAGAATAACCAGCAAGGTAAAACATCCCACAGTGCTCCCCTCCCCATGCTTGCAACCATCAGTAAATACAGCCACACTAAAATCATAGACTGAGGAAGACTGGGGGCACAGGGAAGTGTTTCGGTTCCATTCTTTAGTTTTTATTTTTCCTGCTGTAGCAGAATTCATCTCTTTAACTGGACCAGCTCCTGCTTCCTGATTGAAATCTGCTATCACGGAGCAATTGCTTTTTATAATCGAGCTGCTTTTCCCCCCTGCTTGGAATATAACATCAGAGAGGCAAAAATCTCCCTGTAGCACTTCAGCAAGGCGTTCCACTTTCTGTAGCCATACACACTTAACCCAACATGAAGCGAGTTAAATAATCATTAGCACAGTAACCCATTGCTATCAAAAACTTATTGGTCCTCTAAATTTTAAATTAACGGCCTGTCTTCCCATTCCCTTTGTGCATGTGTGTGTGTGTCTGCTTTTTGGCCACTTCGGTGCATAGTCGTAGATGTTTTATCAGTACATATCAGACGGTTTGCATTATTGACGTTTCAATCTCTAAAATTAAAAAGAAAAAGAAGAACAACCACAAAGCAAAGCAAACAAGAAGGACAACAAGCACAGAGGAGAATAGTTCCTGCTGAGTTGTTTCATCTGTAGATCTCTGGTTCCTAACTAAGCTGTCCTAGTGTTAATTAGCAGCCAATATTTGACAAACCAACTAAGAAATGCACTCTGTTCCTTTGCACTCAGGTTGCTGTAGCTCAGAGAAATTTCCTTGAGAAAGCATAAAAAGAAGAGATAAAGCAAAAAGAATTGACACAGCGCCTCGATAAAATTCTAGCAAAAGAGAGCTCGATAATTTATACTCTCTTTATTTTCTTGAGAAGTTAAATAAAACTATGGTGAGGTAATATTTTATATTTTTTTTTCTTTTTTTTTGCTTTTTGCTTTTGAATAATCTTTTTTATGCGTAAATCGTTAGATTTCTGGACCAAATCCCTTCTTTCTTTTTTATTTTCTTGAGTCCTGAAGTAATTTCTAGTCATTTTCAGGCAGTTACTTATCCAGAGAATGAAGGAGTATCAGCTGTGTTTCAATTAGAGAAGGAAAAAAGATAAAGACTTGGAACGTAACCTAAAAACGTGAAGTGACAGATTAGGATGAGAAATTTCATCTGTTGCTGTATAAATATTTTAATAAAAGTCTAAAATAATGTGTCTGCCTCCTGCTTTATAAAAGAGAGGGGATTATGAAGTGCAAATGATGCAACTTAGATGTATATATCTGACTGGGAATTTTCACCATTAAGGAGTTTCTTCATGCCTCTCCTCTGGAATTCGGTTTTAGAGCCATTTCAGATTCCTCCCCCCCTAAAAGTATAAATCTCATAAATATAAATAAAATATGATCAGCAAGTGGCTTCAATCACTAATATTTTTGCAAACCAATGTTCGGCTGATGCAACTTGATTTTGTTTTGCATTGCATTACTGTCACGGTGGCAATGACTGGCCTTTATTCACCGAGCATTTGAGTCAGCACTTTGAGACATTTTTCAAATTAGGTCATACTGCAAATTTGCAGCTGATACAAAGGTTGATTAAGAGAGCTCCGCAATTTTAAAGGGATGTCGTATGAGGAGAATTAAGGTCCGCCTGATAGTTCCAGGAAATGTGAGGCCCCATAACTAGGTGGGAATAATGTATGGGCTATATGGGGAAAGAACATATTTCCTCAGAGTGCTTGAAGTAATACTCATTTACAATTTAACAAAGTCCTCTCCTTGTTGCGGAAGAATTGTGTTCCAGGACTCAAAAACAAGCTGCCAATGACAGCAGGGATGCAGCAACATGAGACCCTTCCTCATTGCTCCTCTAATGCGGTGGGTGCAGACCTCCTGCCCTGCCCTGCCCTGGAAAAGACAGCCCCATCCCACAGCTATACCTGAGCGGATGGGGAAACCAAACCCAAGGATTAACTGAGCAGTCACCAGGAGGGAACTCCAGCCATGGCCACAGATCCAACCTGGACACAACATCCTGATGGGGGGAGCTGCTGGTTGCTGGAGGAGTTGGACGGCTGAGTGGGAAGCAAGATGAGATGTCTCACTGAAGGACCAAGTTTCTCAGGAGGGAAAACCCAAACCTAACAGTTTTGTGGCGCTGTGGGAATTCTGTTTTTCAATCTTTCATGGTGGGAAACAAAAACTCCTTAGGATCAGAGAGCTCCTCTTAATGGAATGTAAGTGGATAAGAGCCTCCTGCCAGCCCCATTTTGGTTTAACTCCCTGGCCCACTTGACGAGGTACAAGGCTGCTATTAACATCGAGTTTGCCTAGCACATCAGTTCTCCGAACAGGACACAAACAAGGAGGATTATGGCTGTCGCCATGCTGGAAGCAGCTTTAAACCCTCCTGCCACCAAAACTCAAGTCCCCCAAGTTACCTTTCCTATGCTCAAGACTATTATCGTGATTTAAAGGTCTAACAGCAGGGAAATAAAACATCAACAATCAAGGATTGGAGCCCGAAGAGAGTTCTCTTGCAGCACGAACAGCCATGAAAGCCGGAGAAACGTTTCACATTCTCCTTTTGTATTTCCCCTCATTCCTTTGTAGCTGGGTCCCTGCACTTGTGTTTTGAACGCGGGCAGCCGCCTGCGTTTCATGTATTTGATCTCTCCATTCCCCATATGTTTCTGGATACAGTTACTTCCCCACAACCCTCTCTGACAGTACAGCACCTCGAATCCCTCAGAGTGGCAGAGCCTATTTTATTCCCAGTCACTTTCAATTTGCCTCCGGTGTTTTGCTGAAGGGTAGAGCTGAATGTGACTTCCAGGACCAAGCGCAAGGATGGGGCAAGCAGCAGGACACAAACAAGAAGCTGCTGGAAGTGGTGGATCACAGGAGGACTGGAATGGGAGCAGGAACTGCTTGCAGCCACCACTGAAATATTTCAATTTTTCAAGATGCTTCAGTTCTCTTAACCCTGTTCTATCGGGAGAGGGGAAAATTGTCATTAAATCCAGAAACTGAAAGTGGTAAATGAGATTTAAAGGCATAAACAATGGCAGCCCAAGGTGGATGTCTGCTACAGCAGCCCAAATAACTCCTGAAGATAGCACCCACCCTGCGGAACCCAGCAGGAGCAGCATAGAGGCAACTGCTGCTGTTCCTGGAGCACTGGAGATGGGCAGTGGCTCCAGGAGCTGGGCATCAGGCAAAGGAAAGAAATGAACTCCTTCCAGAGTGACTCAAACCAATTGTGGGAAAACAAATAGGGGGTTCCTTAAAAAAAATAAATAAATAAATAAATAAAGAAGAAAAAAAAAATCCTACTGCCTTTTGAGCCTTTGTGGGGACACTGAGAACATGATTCCAAGCTCTTTTGTTCTTCCCTAAGGGATGGAAAGCTGCTCTTAATACAAGAGAACAAAGCCCTCCACTGCCACTACCAACAAAAAAAGCCGAAATGCTCATGAACACTTTGCTCCAGGCACTGTGGCAGTTAGGAAAAATCATTGCAACCATCACAAGACTTGGCAGCACCAGGGCCATGCCAGCAGAGTGCTCTTCCCCATTACTGTAAATCACAGGCCGAGCCCTGTTTGTTGCAAAACATCCAATTGTGGCTCCTTGAATGCGATAAATAAAAATACCGTCCCTCGGTGCACTTGACTAGCGTTTGTGGAACTGAGAGGAAAATTCACACTTCTGCAGGGAGCAAATGATTCACACAGAGGAGCTTCCAGCAAACACGAATCTCTCTCTGTGCCTCCATCTCCATCCACACAACTGCTGTGGTGAAACAACCACTTCTAGGCACCGCAGCATTTGGAGACATGGAGCTTGGGGTGATTTTGGCTCGGGTAGTTGTGTTTTGATTTCTGCTAGCAACGTCCTCACTTGTTCTAAAGCCTGATGTATGGAGGCAAAGCAAAGCTGAAGCAGTCCCTGTGCTGGGGGGACAATGGGGCTGGTTGCGGAGGGCAGCGTTCGCCTTTTTCATTTCCTGCTTGGCCAATAATAGCCAACAGATAATCAGCCCAAAGCCCTCCTCTTGCTTAGAGCCACTCTCCTTCATGCACGCAGGATCAGCTGAATATTTATGGAGTTTGAGGCCAGGCTGCCTCACCCGCCTCCCCAGCTCCACTGGTGGCCTGCTGGCACTCCCTGCCGAGGAGGCTGCGTGGCTCCTCATGCACCAGCTGGCTATCAGGGACACCAGCAGCAAGGGGCCCACAGCCAACCCAGCCAGCCTGACCCCCCGAGTCACCCAATGGAAATTACAGCATGCCCTCACACACTTCTTCCCCACCTTTTACCACCACCTCCTTCACCACCCAAAGTCTTTTCAATGTGATGACTCCTGCCATGCCACGTGAACCATAGCCTCACATACAAACCCATCCACTGAGCAGCTGTACAATAAGCCCTACATTTTCACTGCTAAATCATGTTTGCTAGCGAGCTCGAGCTTCAGAAAGACAGGGAAGAGCCAAGTGGTTAGCGGCAGCCAGTTAGCCCCACCAGCTTCACTGAGCAGGTGAGAAAAAGCACCTAATTAGCTAAATTTATTAATATGCTGCTTGCTTTTTTTTTTTTTAGAGAGAGGATACAGATACATTATAGAGGTGAAACATGACTTTTGATGATCAAGCAAGCAGTGATTAAATAAGGTTAATCCTCATTTTATATGCTAATAGGATATTTATAATCTCAACTGCATATCCAATTTAGCTATTTTATTTTCTGTTGTTAAGAAAGTATTTCTTATTAGTGAAAGAGAATACCCCTACGTTCTCTGCAGATGCTATTTTAATTGGGCTCAAGTGCATTGTGTGTAATTAGTCCACTTCTCTAATATTTCATCTATAATTACACGATGAACAATGTACTTAAATTTCAGAAGGGCTGCCAGATTAATTTCTTCTTAAAAAAAAAAAAAAAGAAAGAAAAGAAAACCATGCTAATTAATTGGTGACCCTTCCCATGGACAAACAATTCGTATTGTAGCCCAGCCCTGGGGCTCACTGATGACTGCCTCTTCAGAAGCCTGAACACCTTGTTTTGCCACACCACCTCTGATAAGGCATACATGAAAGTGCCCACACCAGCCACCTGTCTCCACCAGGACCACCATTAGAAGTCTTCACCCAAGACAGGGTGGGACTTCAGCAGCCAATTTAGACAATGCTGGCCATCAAGAATGAATAAGTGGATGTGGTTTTATCCCGCTCACCTACTGAATTGCATCAATGGCTTTAGAGGGGGCAGAGATGTGGTGGATGGGGGAGCACTCCCATTCTCCATCACAGTGGCCCAGACAAAAGAAAAAGAAATAGCACTGAACATGGAGCCGGTGAATTTGTTGTGATCCTATCAGCAGGACTTAAAGGTCAGGTCTTGCGCCCTCCTGAAAATGTCAGGACAAGGTGCTCTTTGGAGGCTGGAGAGCAAGCTGAGCTTTCTCAGAGGAAAGAAGTGTAATGTAAAAGGCAGCACATGGGGGAAACGTTTCCCCCTAAGATACCTGCACTGATTTCACTGGCTGCATGCTATGCTACCAAACTTACTGGCATTCATGGAAAAGAGAGGAGAGAAGCACAGAGGCTCCTGTGTAGAGAAGGACCTCCCCCTTCTGCACCAACACTCCCCCAAAATGACAGGAAGCCACTCAGCAAAAAACATAGGAGTATACATTTTTTTTTATATATATATATATGCAAAGACATATCTCTGGTTACGTTGAGTGTGCAGGATCTTTATATTGTGCTCCTTGGACAACTGTATTGCAAATGCTGCTGCACAGCTTTGCTCAGGATCTCCTTCGGGAAGGGCAGCTCCTCCTCAGATATAGCCCAGATCCAGCCCAGATCCAGAGTTAGTAGGGAAACCACAGCCACCTTGAAGTTAGCTGTCCCATTGCTGCCCCAGCAAGCTGTCACTACTGGCCATGTCCACCCTCTGTTATCTCATCTCAGTGCTCACAGTTGAAGGAGCCACGTTACTGCCAAAATCCAATGATTTATAAGCACGTAGAAAGGGGGATCCTCAAAAGAAACAGAGAACATGTAAGATTAATCTTCGTCCCATCACTTCTTTAAAAACAATAAGAATTCAGAGAGAAGAAGTATTAACACCCAGAGAATACTTTTGCCTGGGAGGACAGAACCTGGTTTGTCTTTCTGATTGATCTCATCCCTGAAGTTAGACCTTCCCATGGGGTGTGGAACTGGCAACCCAAGCTGGCACAATAGCCAGCAATGAGGCAGTGCCTTTAGCACTCTGAATGCCTTCTGACAGGTGAATGAAGGTGGTAGGCCACGCATAGCCAGCAGAAGACAGTGGCGAGGAAGACGTCAGGCCTGACTCCCGAGCACTGGAGATAAGTGTGAGGCCGTAAAGATTTATAGAAACCAGAGTTTGCAGAGTAACCTGGGTTAAAATATTTTTCTCAAAGTGCTGCTCTCCAACCACCTTCTCCCTCTGAGGTCCCCCTAGGACCACATTGTCCCTTTCCAAAGCAACCCTGCCAGGAGCCAGCACTTTGATTGCAGGTTTTTCTTCTTCCCGGGCCGTGTGAAAACCAAGCAACTATTTGGGTAAGGGTAGCTTTTATTTCCCCTCCCAGAAAAACAGCCTGACCTCTTCCCATCTGCAGGGGAAAGCCAAATCGCTACCAATCTGGCTCCGACTTGAACTAGCTCCTTCTGCCCAGAAGTTTATTTTTCAAAACAAGCGTGCCTGCAACACACTGTTTATTTAAAACACAGTACAAATGCCAGTAACCCAACATTCACAGGGAACAGCACCCGGAGGTCTCCCGCTTAGCGCTTTAGAGCTATTAAGTAAATCAGGGGAAAATTCCTCAGGAAATGATGGGGTTAGGCCTGATGGGCATCCCCGGGTGATTAAATGCAACTTAATGAGGTCACGGGTGACAGATTTGGGTGCAGAACTGTTTAAATAGCATGCAAAAAATAGATGTTCATAGCACACAGGGGACTGGAATTGAGGCTGGTTGCATTATCCCGTGGCACAAAAACACACCAGAAAACATGGCCTTTGTCCTGCTGAGTGCCAATTTGAACAGCAAGTGGAGATGGGGAACTGCAAAAATAATGGTAGGCATGAAGGAGAGACAAGCCTGACTTGGCCACCATAAAGTCATAGATAAAAGGTAAAAAATTCCAGTGTGCTGGGATTACTTTTTTAGTTCGTTTTTTAATTCAGAAGTCAGAAAAAAAAAAAAAAAGAAAAAAAAAAAGTGATGATAAGGTTTCAGAGACCAGAAGGCATGGAAAAAATGTTAAATTCCAGCACACTTGAGTTTTTTTTTACATTCATCCTTAAAAACTTACTTACACCACTGAACAAACATTAGAGGGGCTCTCAGCTAGGAGAGGTCTGGACAGTGTCATGAGTCAAGGATGGCCCAGCATCACTTTGATTTCTTAGTGGTTAGAGAGGAGGATTTAAGCCACAAAGCCTTATTCCCACCCCCCCAAACCCCCCCCCCCCACACACACACCATGTATCTAATAGAAAATGGTTCCCTTGATCGAAGGAGCTAAATTCTGCTGTCATTCTGCAGGACCGCGGGATAATTACATTGACTTCATCTCAGCACTTCGTTTCTGCTGATACGTCTGTCAAGGACAGGAGGGGATGCATGGTCTCTCACTTTCTCAAGTAACCCTTCAATACCCACCCAAGAGGGGCTTCTTACACCCCACCATCACCACTGCCATGGAAAGAGGATCCTGCCTGCCATCCCACCAGCGGTAGGCCATTCTGTGGGGAGGGAAAAGGACTTTTTGCCTCTGTTGTCCTTAATTTGTGGCCCAGAAGGCTTTTCTGTTGGGCTAGGTTGGCCAAGAATGACCCTCTGTTCCTTCCCAAACAGTAAGCCGATGCCTATAGATTATTGTGTGTGGTCAACAATGATGCAATATATCCTCCCAGCTGGCAGCAGCCCCCCTTCTCTATTTATTGTGCTATGTTATTAGTCATAGAATTCACCTGGTAGAGAGTGACTTGCATTCACTGTGAAGAATGAAGATTTTACCAGTTGACTATTTAAAAAAAAAAAAAAAAAAAAACTAGAACCCATATTAGTTGGAAAGGGAAAGGCCAAAGGGAAATTATTGCTATTTTAGACAGCAGCATAAATTTTCTTCCTATTTTTAACCTAGCTTTTAATTTAATAAGTTTTATGACCCTTATATTAAGTACATATGTTTTACAAGACATTGTGTCCCTTGAGTCACCCTGAATTTGCTCTACTATAGCAGAGTTAAATGAATGAATACTGTGTTTCTGATTTCAGCTCACCCCTTATTTGATCCTTATATAGTCAATAAACCCTCATAGAAGCATGGAGCAACTGAATTAAGCAGCGTGCCAACACTGTGTTTGTGAACTCTCCGTTAGTCTTTAAAAGGGAATTAGTAAATTGCTATTCTCTTATTCAGACCCTACTGCAGCACTGCCAGGTTTCATGTGCTGTTTACAAGGAATAAATGGGGATATGACCAATGCTTTTGAAAGTGTATCTCACCAATACTATTTTCCACGTGATAATTCAAAAGGAGGGTCAAGTTCTTCTTTGCACCCACGTATCTCACCCCCCAGAACTTATTTTTTTACTGTTGTTCTTCGGAAACTTGGGAAAAAAAAAACCAAGAAGATTTAATCAGTCCCGTGCATGTTATGAACTGTTCCAAAACAAATGCTGTTTCAGGAGGATGATGGGATATCTTTTCAGAAAATAAACCTTTAAACAAAGGTCAACCCTGCTTTCCCAATGTAAGTAATCCTTTCACCAAAACTGAGGAGCGTGGATGACTGCAGAATCATGCCAAAAAAAATGTAATGCCTGCTACAAGCAAAATAGGAGCAAATTGGAAGATTAATCAAATTACCTGGAGTAGATCCCTTTAAAAAACTAAGAAACCCCTCTGCCCCCTTATACTCAGTGTCTGCAGAGAAAATAAGCATGCAGCAAGATGATCATGTTTGGGTGCGTTTACGCTATTTCTGTAAGTAATGCACCAGAGCAGCTTTTCACCACAGGTTTGCAATGGTGGCAAAACGCAAAGGTTAGAAAGCGATGGTTGATGTTTTCTCCTCTGTGGGAAGCATGAGTTGTTGATTGGCTCCGTATCAGCCCAGTGTTCCTTTTGAATTTAATAAGATCAGTTTAGAAGGGTGTTTTATAAATCGGGTGGTTCTAATTTGATTTGAGTACTGGCTCTTAGTGACTTGCCAAAGTTCAGTAAATATGCAGAGTATAGTGTATGCACTTTATCTTTGTGTATTAGCTCTGACATAAACACAGAGGGGAAAAGTCAAATTTTATACATCAGAAAATGGGTTTGTTGCCAGACATTATAACATTGCCTATTTAATTTAACTGATATATGTTAAAACGGGAAACCAAATTCAATGAGCTGTTTGTTTCTTTCTACAAATACACTTACATCAGTGACCTCCGAGGACACGACCTTAAAATGTAACTAGATGTTTAAAAGAACCTCAAAGATCTATATGAGACATTAATGTTTGTTTCAGAGGGCAGTATACAAGCATGTATATATTCAGTTGTCTATATGTCGACTGCTATATTTTTTATTGTTACAGGAAGCCAGCCAAAGTCCCAAACAGGAAAATTATCAGCTCTATTTTTTTTTAAATGTATTTATTTTTTTGGCATGGCCCTGTTTAAGACTAGAGGCATGACCTTAAGTTAGAGCATATTTTAGCCCTATTCGGTAACCATGTTGGCACCTTGAGCATACTTTCCAATGCTAACTCTTGCTAAGAGAGGAAGGCCCTCACAGAGATCCATGCGGTGGAGAGGTAGAGCATGCGCCCTGCTTTGAGTTGGGGATGGGGTTCCTAGGAAAGACCTAAAATAGAAGGAACAACCCTTTCAGCCAGACACAGAGAACTCCTGGTCACCTCTCCAGGGACAAACCGATGTCAAGTTCTGCTGTCTGTCAGGATTAAGTGCCTGTTTGTTTTTTCGCTAACATGTGGCTTGAGAACAAAGCAGCTCAAATCTCCTCCATTCTTAACAAAGCATCTCAAATTGCTGAGTAAAATTCCTTAATCCCTCTTCTTAATCTGAAAACACCAACACCACATGGTGACACTGAGGTCTTTCTTTGTCCACCATAGAGCACCACTGACACAGACCTTTGATTTGGAGCAAACTTTTTCTTCAGCAAGCTGTTACCAGAGGGAAACTCCAGGTGCTTTGTTCCCAGAGCACGGCTGCCCAAGTCATTTTTCTTCCTCATCTTTTCATTCCAAATGAGGCACTAAAATCAAAACTAGAAGAGAACAAACCTACGTGGTTTTTCACCTCCATAAGCATGAGTGATAAAACACAAGGTGAGCTGCTCCAGGGGGTAGGCCAGAAGACCCAGCACCTCTAAGACAACTAGAACGTGCCTTTCCCCCAGCATGAAGAAGCCGACTGGGACTAGAAAGCAAATGAGAAGAACACCTGATCTGGAATGGATCACACTGTTATAACTGGGCACCACAATGAAGTCTAAACACCAGGTGGTTAGACCATCATTCTTGCATAAAACTCAGCTCTTACCGTGGACATATATGTCTGCAATCATTTAAAAAAAAAAAAAATTAACTTATAATAATGATAATTTAAAAAAAAAAAAAAATTAAATGCAACCAGGTCCCAGTTTCTGTTAGGAAAGTTACAGAAATTGCTGCTTGCTTTTCAATCACTCTTCTTAACATTAGTACTATTCTCCTAGTGCTTTTCTTTCCTACTGTATTGCCAGTGTCGGTTTTATTTGCCTTGTCTGAGCATCTATACCTTACGAAGGGGGTAAGATCAGAGGTCTGCCTGGCCAGTGGCAATCAGAAATGGTTAGCCAGGGAAAAGCAGAACTGTAGGACAGCAGCAACACTTTCCCCATGCACTCTCCCAGTCCATCCTCTCTGTGGGAACTGAGATGAGATATGGGCAAAGTTCTCCACTAGACATGAGTCAATCAAATAAACAGAAATTTTCCACGTAAAACCTGGGCAAGGAGAGGAAAAGAGATGTTTTTTACTCCAGTCACCTTTATTCCTCTCCCTTTTGCTAATCTCTTTCACAGAATCACAGAATCACAGAATCATCACAGAATCGTAGGGGTTGGAAGGAACCTCCAGAGATCATTGAGTCCAACCCCCCTGCCAAAGCAGGTTCCCTACACCAGGTCAGACAGGTAGGCGTCCAGGCAGGTCTTGAATATCTCCAGAGAAGGAGACTCCACAACCCCCCTGGGCAGCCTGTTCCAGTGCTCCGTCACCCTCACTGTAAAGAAGTTCTTGCACACATTCCTATGCTCCAGTTTCTGGCCATTTCCCCTTGTCCTGTCTCCACACACTGCTGAAAAGAGTCTGGCCTCGCCACTTTGCCCCCCACACCTTAGATATTTGTAGACCTGGATCAGGTCCCCTCTCAGTCTTCTTTTCTCAAGGCTAAACCAACCCAGTTCAGTTAGCCTTTCTTCATAGGGGAGATGCTCCAGGCCCTTCACCATCTTTGTGGTCCTCCGCTGGACTCTTTCCAAGAGATCCCTGTCTTTTTGTACTGGGAAGCCCAGAATTGGAGGCAGTACTCCAGATGAAGCCTTACCAGGGCAGAGTAGAGGGGAAGCATCACCTCCCTCGACCTGCTGGCCACACTCTTTTTAATGCACCTCAGAATGTCATGGGTATTTTTGGCCACAAGGGCACACTGCTGGCTCATGGCCAACCTGCCATCCACCAGGACACCCAGGTCCCTCTCTGCAGAGCTCCTCTCATCCCCCAACCTGTCTTCACTTCCTTTGAGGTTTAGCAGCAGAGGCTGATGAACAGAATTTTAGGCACCATTAATTACCTTGTCCCACTTTGATCTATACTTGCCAAAAATTGGTTTGTGCTCTGTGCTCTCATCTGTTTCTGACGTTGGCAATGCATTTGCCTGCCTTCAAGCTCTGCTTCCTGAAAGAGCTCTAAAGGACCCAAAGTAGACCCTCTAATCAAGGCTGGGTCAACCATGGAGTCAGGACTTCTATCCCAAAAGCCAAACATAACTCACTGCTCAGTGCTTACATGCAGCTGGAGCAAAGTGGTGTGAAATAGTGTGCAGGGCAGGTGGGCATGAGGATGCTCAACAGGCATGGGTGTGCACAGATTTCTACAGTGCCTTTCTGTAGAGACTATTGGGTTCATGTCCTTCAGTATGCCAAGGCCAGAAGTTGCAGTTAACAGAAAGACAACTACTATCTGGACTAGTGTAGACCATCACATCATCGTGTTGCAAAGCTTGGTCATGTAAGAGGTTTTTGAGGGGTTAGGGATGGTTTGTGAGGCTGGAGAAGCAAAGGCTACCAAATATTTTCTCATCTCTCACTCCACTAAGAAACATGGCTAAAAAGCAGTCCTAAGAGGATCTCAGGAGACAGCAAGTTAAAGAAATCCTTATATCTGTTGAAGGATAAATCATGAGTACCTATGTTGTCCAAGGATGCCAGAACCAGTGTCTGCAATTCTCTCTTAACAATAGATCTTGGGAATCTAATTTCTTTAAATTAAATGATAACAGCAACTTAGCATGCAGGCAGACAGAATGAGTCCAAGACAGCCTTTTTCTAGAAAAATTGCAAACAGCAGTTTGCAGAGTAACGTTGTCTGTCAAGCTGTCCCAAAGAGGTGGCTGCAAAGAAAGCTGTGAGGTAAAAGGCAGTTAGCAAGGTGCACACACACATGGGGAGTTAAGGGACTGGGGTGGATGCACGCTGGCAGAGTTCAGAGAGGATGAAAGACCCTTTAAAGCACAGATGGGGATGACTAATCTCACACAGCATAAGCACAGGTCAAAGCCTTGGAAAAACAGATATTATGGAACAGCTTCCTCCAGAAAGATTTCCACATTGCTCCTGCGGGCAATGAGACTGCACACTTGAACCATGAGGTAATGGCAGGCTTTTATCAAATCACTCCCGCAGAAATGCTAAGACACTGAGAGCATCTCGTTAGCCAAAATTCCTCCATCAGCAGGGTGGAAAATGTGCCTTGGAAAGCACACCCACCAAAATGACATTTTTCAGTCAATGAAGAGCACGTAGCCGTTGCTGCCACATGCCTTTCTGGACCCAGCAACAGCAGCTAGGGGCCTCAAGAACTATTTAGCTCTCATTTGTATCCATGGAAGGCAATGTCTCCACTGAAGTCAATATAGTTTCACTGAGGTGAGATCAAATTAGGCTCGATGTCCACAAATCTGAGAGTATTATTTGCCTCAGGGCCGGGGAATGATAACAAAGGGCTCATATATTGGTATCTATATGTGGTCTGTGAAGTATTGCTCTCTTCACCAGCCACATCTTTCAACAACAGGCTGTGTAGAGTTATGCAATTAAAAAATCATTTATGTTCGACATTCCCATGTTGCTGATGTATGTTGTTTCATGTCAGAAGAATGTAGCTCTACAATGGAGAGATTCAAGTGTTATGAGAAGATGGCTACCAGAAAACGCCTGCTCAAGGTTAAAGATAGGAAATAAACACGGAGCAGCCTTGAGATATTACATGAGCTTCATCAGAGCCAGCTCTGGGCATGAGCAAAGCAGGTAGCTAAAAGAAATGACAGAGAGGCTGAGGCCCTAGAGAACTTCCCAGGTGCCCTTTTCCCAGTGTGGCACCAACTGTTGGCTCGTGGCCCCACTGGTGACAAATGGGGTCAGGAACACCAAGTGCTGACATTGAGGACTTGATATCCATAGCTTCATCTGTTATCAGCAGCTACAGACATCAAAGGTTTTATGTTTGCATTGCACCAACCTGGAGCATAAAGCCTGCTCAGTGATGCTGGTGCTCCCCATTTTGCTGCTTTTTTCTTATTTTCCCCCACTTGGGCTTTTGTCCTCATGCTACTCCAACCAGCTCTGGGGCAAAGCATGTGCATGAAACTGTAATAGGAGCACGTGCACACACAACACACACACACACAGATAGGCACCCCTTTTTTATAGTCCATGGGTGAGTAATAAGCCAGGGCTCCATATCTGCCTCATGGTACGATACAATTCTCAATCACATTAATTAAATTAATATGGCCCATGCTAATGAAAACCACAAAATACTATTTCAGTGTCCGTGAGCACATACTTTCTGATAATATCAGCTTGTCATTCTGATGTTCCTTTCTACACCAAATACTAACAATGTAAACATATCTAACACCGCTTTCATCATAACAAAGGAAATTCTGCATCAGCACCAGACTGAACGCAGACCGACTTGTATAAGCAGCAAGCTCCAGAAACATTCAGCCATACCAAGGCTCGCTGAGCCTTCTACAAATGCTCCTCCTATCTAATCTTTTTAATCTACTTTTAAGGTACATTTTTTGGCTCGCGTTTTGTTTTAGGTTGTTTTTTTAATTATTATTATTATTCTTTCCCTGCGTGATTAGCCATCCAGGAAATGTTTAAATTACAAAATCATAAGGTTTAAAAGATTTATAGATCAAATTATATTAACCTAATGCAATAGGCCAGCCATACGGAAATTAGAAGTCTTTATATTATATTTCGGTTATTAAATTTCTCCCTTTATACTATTTAGTTTGTTTGGAACAGTAAGGTTTTGCTGTCTGATGTCAGAACCTGCAGAGTAACCAAGCAAAAATAAATGACTTAGTCCTTGGTTCAAAGAAATTATAGGTTACTAGCATAATTAATTTTGTGTTTAATTACTGCAGAATGAAACAATTCAACAATATCCAATCAATCCTCAGAATGACAGAACAGAAGGTCAGCAGTTGCTAAGTCAATTGTTTTGAAAGAGAAATTTATGTCAGGTTCTCTTTTATGTGCTGGAGAAAGAAATTGGATAAAAGTGGTCAAGCAAACATTAATTAATTGTATAAATGTAATCCTGTTGTCATGCGAA
Organism: Alectoris magna; assembly: GCA_030625065.1. Taxonomy (NCBI): domain Eukaryota; kingdom Metazoa; phylum Chordata; class Aves; order Galliformes; family Phasianidae; genus Alectoris; species Alectoris magna. Next base: position 8,122,147 of record CM060562.1, read on the forward strand.
ATCACAGAGACTCCAGGCAGAGTGTTCAAATTACTGGGTACACATCAGTCAGGAATACCCAGAAACAGGCTCCTCTACTTAAGGCAGTGATAATAAAAGGAATGAGAGATAAACAAGAATGTCAGCAGATTGGTTTTTGAAGCACACCTGCATGAGCTGACCAGCTCAAACCACAGCCTTCAAACTCAGGTCCACATCACCCAGTCTGCCGCCACATCACCCAGACCATGACCCCCACTCGGCTCCTTGGTGCAGCCCTCCAGCATAGCTGCTCCTGCCCTGCCTTTCCCAAATCAGGAAGCCAAGCTACCTGAGCAGAGACGTCATAAAACCAAGGGCAGTAGCCTCTTCTTATTGCACATTAATCAGCATCAGAGTTGCTATCACCTACAAGCTGTATTTGTTTTGTGTTTGGGTTTTTTTTGTTTAATCCTAGCTGCTAGGTATTCCGCAAGTCGTATTGTATTATAGCACTGCCTTTAACAGTTCTGTGACTGTACAGCCCCATTTCACATTGATATCCCAGTTCCTGCTCCCTCTCCCAGTAGAGCCATACATTTTAGAGGCCTCACCTGCAATTTCAGTGGTTTTCTTGAGCATTGCTGATCAAGTGTTCGTTCTCAAGATGAGGATTTCCTATAGGGCTCAGCCATCATTCTCACCCAAAGTGCCATTTTTGGTGTCTCCTTTGCATGTCATGCCAACAGCACCACAGGTGCCAGCATCACTCTACATCACCTGCAACATTCTTTAAATGAGTTTATGAAGCAGTTTTTGTCAGCCTGTTCCCATATTTGGTGTTTTCACCTTCACCTGGGGGCTGCAGAGGGGATAACATGGTGGCTCAGCCACCCATGCCCAGCTGGACATGGCTATGAGGTCTGGGAGCTAAGTGTCAAGTGGACTTGCTGCACTGGCTCTGATGTCTCCTCAAGACAGGTCTGTCCCAGCACCTGGTGTTCCTTACCCCAGCCCTTGTGCTAATGGTCAGTGCTTTTTTGTCACACCTGGAAGTTAAGCTGCAACCTTGCCTGTAGACTAAACTGAGATGTGCAATGCTCCAATTTTGTCACCTCTGGCAGGAGGTGGTCCTGGAGCATGCTGGATGCACTGAGTTCCCCAGCTCACCGACAGTTTTGCTTGTGATGCCACTACTCTTCAAAGATGACCTTGGAAGCAGCTCTGCAGTACTTGGAGAGATTTGTCCTCAGGTGTTTCCTTGGTACTCACAAGGTACCAGGTGCTGAGCCACACCTTGCCATAACTCAGCACCACTGGCTGAAGGGGAAACCAAGCAGACAAGGAAGGAGCAAACTATGAACGCTACAGCACTGCACTGTCATTCCTAAGCCTCATCCAGAGCTCGGCCCTTCTTTTTCCACAGAGGATGCCAAAACATTTCCAGATTAAGCAAATACACAGCTGTATACTTGTTTAAAATGTATATATTATAGGAGGAACCAAAAGATGGCAATGAGTGGGAAGTGTTCGCCATCCAAGAGCCCTGGCATGGCCCCTTGTGATGTTACTATGGTTTTTCCCGGTAAACAACCCTATGGAAAAAGTTACTGAGCTTGAGCAGGGGCTGATTTCTAAATCCTCGCAGGGCAGCCAGCTTAAACGTCTGGGACACAAATGCTTTCATGGTGAAATGACAACACAAAGGTCCACACAGTTTCATTCTTTTAACTGTAGCTTTGAAACAGAGGCTGAAGGCAACTTGCTTTCTCTACAGAGTGACACTTCCTGTGAAAGGCAAAGGCACTGAAAGTGATTGTTTCCAAACCTGCTCCCAGAGAGGTTGTTTTATGTTGCTGCTATGCTTGAGTCCAGATTGAGGATGCCAGCATTACTAATCTTTGAAATGAGGGGGTTTACATTCAGAGTGTTGACATAACCTTAGCTACAGCAGAATAAGAAGTGGTACTGGAAGGTGGAAATGTATATTTTTGGAAATAGATTTCATTCTGACAACCCTATAACAAACAAGTGAAATTTTAATACTGTGCTTTGATGAAAAATGAGCTGCTGAATAAACAGCAGGCTAATTCACAAAGAGCAAGATCTGCCTGTTTTGTATTGCTTGAACTGTCCCAAAAATTCCATTGATCACTAGTGACGCTGTAAATAGAAAATTCCAGCAATTTTCAAAGGAACCAGGAGAATCTCACTGGGGTTTGCCTATCAAACTCTTAGACACTTTTGAAGCTCCCAGGCTAAAACATAATAAATCAAATATGAAATTGTATAGTGCTGGGCTGAGCTGGAACCTATGATTATGCGGTCTCTTCCCAGGATTGTTTCATTTTTTTGTCAAGTATTTTGTTTCTACTTAATTACCGCGTCCTCCACCAAGAAGTCAAACGTCGCTCCCTTGATCAATCAACTACTTTGGGCAGAAGTGAACACATACATACTTCACGTATTAGCTATTGCATCGTTCTCCTGATGGTGCTGATGTATGATACTGCATTTGTGTCTTAAAAAACTAAGTTTGTGCTAAAATAAAATGGCCCTGGGACTGAGCCACCCCAGTGGGCCCCTTGCTATTCTCCTGGATTTCTTGGGCTTGCTTATGAAAATAGCAAGATGTTGGTTCTGTTGTATTAAGTACAACTCCAGGTGAAAGATCAAATGTTTATACACAAGCATTTATGTAAAACGAAAGCTGAGGATCTTTCCTTACTTTTTTTTCTTTTTTACCATGTGTTGAATTCCTTTTCTGTTGGATATGTTCACTACTTATTTCACCCATCCTCTCCCATATCAACCCTACTCTCTGAGAAGCCAAGAAGCCTTATAAAAATGAGCTGCTCGGGCTGAGCACAAAGAGCAGCAGCGTGCCTCACTCTTCAATAAATGCACCTTTGTTTCCCTGACCAGTGGCTGTGCCCTGAGCTCTGAACCCGCTGTCCCAGGGCGCCAGGCAAGCTCAGACCTGAAGTTCACTGCTCAGACTACCGGCAGCAGCCCTCACTGGTGAAAAGCTGCCTTTATTTCCCTGCTCACCCTCATCATAAAGCAAGCCACTGCCCAGAGCCCTGCCTTCCCTCACCACGAAGCACTGCAGGCTGCAAAGCAATCTCATAAACCAGAGGCAAATCACCAACAAAATCAAGGTAGCTTTGGTTTGGGCACTTTGCTTTGGTTGGCATCTTGATTTCAAGCCAGTGGGGGAGTTTGGGATAATTTCACGTTAGTCAGAGTTAAAATTCAGGCTGCCCGGTCGCAGTGCTATTTTAACCCAAGTTTCTGTCTTTCCCACACTCCTGCCTTTTAGCACAGGCATGCTTTCAGCCGACAAGTCCTCCCTCAATACAGCATTTTATTTCTGTCCTTTCATTTGTCCTCCTCTTCCCAGAAAGTGCTCTGGGACACAACATCTGTCCTTCCCTTCTCCTTTTTCTTTCTTAAATATATATCATTTTCAGCTGTCCCAGAATACAGCTACCCTTGTTGCCTCACTTCTTGCTCCCAAGCCCAACACTTGCCTATGTAAAGCCTACCTTTAGAAGCTTCCTAAGACAAGGATAAAAGAAAGAAGAAGATGATGGTGTAGATGTCTGAGCCAGACTTGGCACAGAGAAAAACAACTGAAAAATTGCCAGATTACTTTAAGTCAACGTTTTGCACCATGAAATGACGCAGCTCTGACTTGATCCATTCTGCAGCGAACTAGCTCGTTTTTAAATGTTGCCCACTGGTATCACCGAAAACATTTTTTCTTGCGCAAACAGGCATGAATCTCGTAACAAATGTTAAAAGGATTTGCATATTTACAGCTGGGAGCTGCTCCCTTAACTCCTTTGAAATGCAGACACGTGCAGTCCCCTGCACTGCTCCCAAAGCCAGCGGGGCTGCACTCTCTGTCACTTGCACGGAGCCTTGTTCCAGTTCTGGGTGAAAGCCGATGCAAAGCGTAGTTTTTATTGCTTCAGAGACAATTGATTTATTCAGGAATAAGCATATATCAAAACTTTAGGTTAAAGTTTTGCACAGATCAGGGAGAGAATCCTTTCATTAACAACCCTTTTTCTGTACTCATGGAGCCAAAACCTGAGTAAATGTGTATGCATACACACAAGCGCATTACGGTTTATATTTCCCCCCTCTTTCCTTACAACTAATTAGAAAAATTTATATTAAAGCATGCCTGTCCCAGGCTTCAGCACCGTACCTCAGCAAGAGTGATAGGCCAGCACAGCTCGGGGTAGGTTTATGAACTGACAGCCCACTTCCAGTGACACAAGAGAATGTAACCTAGGCTGGTTTTAAACCGCTGATTGTCAGATCGCATGTTCAATATGTCATATGGAGTACACTTCATTAAGGACTGAATTACTGTACTTGTAACATGAGCTAAATTAAAGTCAATGTCAGGCTGCATAAATCACCAATTTTAAAGTCTCACTAAGTGCATTGAAACAGTCATCATCACCCATTGCCCTAAAATAACCCAAAAATCTGGGCTTCATTTTTCTACATTGTAGGAATGATAGATAGGAAATTTTTGTTCTTTACCGAGGCTCCCAATTTTACTGTCAGAAACCATTGAACTTTTAAGGAAAAGCAATGGCCTGGTAAAACCTCTCATCAGAAGGTTCATGTCAAGGTGCTGGGAATTGAGAGCTGACAAGGAAGAGACAGCACACAAAGCATCTTTCAGGCTCACAGGAGTCCTCTGTTGCACTGACAGTGGAAATTTGGGATCCTGTTTGCTTAAGGCAGGACACAGTAAGGGACAATCCTGGGAATGCTTGCAGCCACCAGGGCAGTTATCCTTGGGTCAACCCTGGTGACACAACTCAAGTCAACGGGGTATCACAGGATTTAGGCAGACAGCTTTCCCACAGAGATGTTTTTCTACTACCAGAGATGGAAAAAAAGCTGTGTGAAAAGAGAGAGGCTGGCAGGAAAACATGCACCACTGCCCCATCCATAAAAACTCAGGACATAACGCTCTCAGAACTGTTCGCTCCCATCAGATCAGCTCCCTTGGTGAACGTATGGCTTTGGCTTAAAGCCAGGCTGAGAATGGATTGAAGCCCCCAAATCCACACTGAAATTCTAGGGAAGGCACCAGCTGGGTCGGAACTGTGAAAGACATTTCCAGATGACAATGGGTGGCAGAAAATTAGTGAGAGGTCCAATGCTTCATACACGTTGCCCAAGTTGGGAAAGCATCTCTGGAGTGCAAGAGAATACACTGGTGTAAGACTGGTGAGCGCAAGCAAAGAATTAGGCTCTAAATTGCTTCTTCATATTTATTCCAGCTGTTTGAACAGTGGATTAACTTCTGTTAAATAAGTAAACTAAATTTACTTATTAAATGTAAATAGGACTTGTCTGTTCTTTTCAATAGATCTTTCATGTGTTTTAACTTGAGAGGAAGATGAGAAGTGAAACAACGAAGAGGCGTTTTCTTCTGGTCTGTTTGCCATCTGGATCTCTCTAGGCCCTGGCATCTGCAGGATAGGAAGGGAAAAAAAATATCAAAGTATTCCTGGAAGGAAGATGAGGCTGCTACCTAGTAGACAAATGAGAGAAAGAAACCCAGAATTGAAGAGAAGGGAGAAGGAGAAATGTGAAACTCATTTATTTAGCCTCCTAGTGCAGATTTCTTAGCATGCCCCTTAACTGTCTGTGATCTCTTTGTTTTCTCGAGTATGATGATTTTCATGCCTTCTATTCTTTTTTCCTCACATTTTAGTTTGATGTTCATTCTCCACAAGCTTCCTGCATATGTCAGCATGAAACAATAGGCTCTCATTACACTTGGCTTCTTTCATCTCCTTCAGACACTGACCTACATTTGTTCTGTTTTTGTCAGCGTGGAAACATTTTCCCAGACCAGTTTGTTAAAAATAATAATAATAATAATAATAAATTGAACATTGTATGTTACCAACAGTGTTCTGTAGCTTGAGATATTTACTCCAGAGGGTCTTGAAAAGTATTTTTAATTAAATTTTTAAAATCCTTTGGTAATAAAAGTACCTGGAAAACCATACTTCATGTATCACTGATGTGATGGGTGTGAGACCTCACCACACATTGATAATTACACAGCCCATGACAAACTCCAAGCAAGCTTCTACACCTTGACAGCTGCACATCTTCCTTTCACGATGGTTGCTGCTCGTGTGCTGGTCTGGTCATATAGAGCTCTCTGATCATTCCTACATCTCCATTGGACAACCTGGCAGATTTTCCCAAGGAAATAGCAGTGAGTTGGCTCTAATCTGCCTGGCCCAGCACAGGAGGGGGTGGTCTGTGGTGAGAGGTTGGGAGACAACCCCTGCTTGGTGCCTTGGGGAGTCCCAGTGACACTGGTGTATACTAGATCCAGCCTGGGACAGTTTGTTCAAAACAGCTATGCTCTCAGACTTATACATTCAAGTTCTAGACCAGAGATCTCAAGGTTCACAGTACCTACGATTTAACCCTTGACTTATGGAGCAGTGAGCCACTTATGCAGCAGAGATAGAAACAGGATCAAGGAGCCTTCCCCATCATCCCTGGGTATTCCAAGACTCTTTGTCTCACAAAGTGTAAAACGTCCACAAGAAAATGAAGACAACATATGAACAGTTGCACAAAAGCCATTGCCAGATCATACCAACCACCCACTTTGCTCCACTACCATGCAAAACAGCAGATGCAGCAGGTTTCATCCTGCCGCTTTCAACCAGCAACCCAAATAAATAACAGTGCTGATGCACAAACCTAGAATTTTGGTAACGTGGTTTGGCAACGGAATCTTGACAAATCCGTTATCTGGAAACGTGTCACGTTTGACCTCACTTGCACAAACCAGGGGCTAGGCATACTTCAATCCATCCTAGTTTGTGGGAATGCCTATAGTGCAACTATCACGATGTTCTCCTGAAGACAATTTTAAAAATGCTATTTTTGAAGAGGTTTTCTTTGGTTGGTTGGTTGGTTTTGGGTCTGTTGCTCCAAGAAAAAGGCACAATGAATATACATAGAAGGCAAATACAGCTGCAGCTCAAACATTTGGGCAGCCTCGGCTCTGCGGGTAGGCATGGGCATGGCTTAGAAACGCCAAGCAGAATTTGCCTGCCCAACTGCTCAGTTTCAGGACCACACAGTTTGGTAGGTTTGGCAAACTAACAGCATCTCAATAAGATGCATCAGGGCTGCTCTGTTGATCAAAGCCTGGATGAAATCTGGTAGCAGATGGGCCCAACCACTCTTGCCACATGGTGTATTCACACTGCCCTCAGCATGACTGGTCTGCACCTGACCACTACTGAAATGCAGCTCCCCTGTATGAATAAAGAAATGATCAGATGCCACAAGGTTGCCCACAGAGTGGGCTTGTGTTATGCACCTGGTGACATTTCTGCGACCAGGAACACCAGGCAGAAAGCTGAAAATAACCAGGAAAAATATGAGCTCCAACCACAGATCTAAGGACCCCTATGGGGGGGGAAAAAAAAGGAGTTAGAAGGGGCTGAAGGGCAGAGCCCTTCTGGGCTACACAACACGAACACCCACGGTTTGTGCTGCTGACCCCAAAAACAGCATCGCTTCACAAGCACTGAAGAACCAGCCTCCAATGCAGAGAGCATCCCAGGAGATGAGGCCACAGCAGTCTCATCGTGTCACCCGGACTTCTGTGCTCCCTTGGGATGGGAGAAAAGAGGCATCAGTACAGTTATAACCTCCACAGCCATCTATCACTCTAAGATGGAACAACCTCAGGAAAGATTTCTAAGTTAATTCGTCATCACAGCAAGCTTGGTAAGTGGGTGCTTAGAAAAAAAAATCCCCTTTGATTACAGAATGCACTTCAGGAATCATATTCTGATATTTCCTAATTTCAGTTCCTATTAAAACTGCCTGAAAAGTCGCCATTTAAACTTTCCAGCTCCAGTCAAAAATATGTTCTTTGGAGAGACTTCAACTCTTTTTTCCACTTAAGTTCACAGAAAGATGACATACTTACCCATGAATGAGGGTAGGCCAAAAGGGTCTTTACATTCTAAATCACCGGACATATCAAATAAAGTTTTAATACTAACTTAGGTGGAATATGAAATATAGAGTGACTTGTTCCTCTCTGCAAATGCTTTGCAATACCAGCCAGGAGCCATGAAGCAATTTCAAGAGCCAAATTTGGGATTTTCCTCACATGGGAAGGTCTCATACACAGTATGAAGACTGCCACTGAAGAACACTTGCCCCCCTGAGGTGTCACTTATGCAGCCTCAAGCACACAAAGTCACATATTCTATTGAATACACATGAGAATTGGCAAACAGGAACATGCCTGGCACACTAGAAGAGACAGGTATTTTGGAAAACACCCTCAAATGAATCCTCAAAAAGCAGTAGACCTCTGACATGCACTCTCCTCTCTGTAGTGATGATAAACATTAAATAATTATCTGAAGTCTTACTGTTCTTAATTCAAAGTTCCACCCTTGACCTCAGATGGGAGAAAGATTGGGTCCACACAAGGACCTTCCTGCTCTGGCTTGTCTCCATATACAACAGATTTAGTGTCTCAGCCAAAAACCACAACTCTCAATGCTATTGCCCCACACTGCGCTCCTGACAAGTACCATAGACTTTTTATAACTGATTAGGAGATTATTTTGGCTGGCCTTGCACTTGCATAGGTGACTCCTAATGAATGCTTAGTGCTTTGGTATCTGATGCCAGCTACAAGCTTTTTATTAGCATTTATTGGTATTAGGTAACGTTTAGAATTGACGGGACAAATCGTTCCTAACCCCGAAGGACTCTTGTGAGCTTTGTAAAATATTTATGTAGAGGAACCACTGTACTGAAGTTCACAATGACGTCTTTCCTTGCGCCAAGCAGGTGAAAGGCAGCAGGCAAACACCTCAACACATATACATCCCATGTAAAAATGGTTTGTAAAAATAAACCCAAGTAAGTAATGACAACTTGATGGGCTTCAACCGGAGGAAACGACATGGCTGTTGAGAAATGTGCCGTGAGGTTAGAGGACTGTCACAGCCATGCCAAGGTGGTGTTCACCAGAGGGAGGCTGGCTGTATGCGATCAAGGAGTAGATATAAACAGCTGCAGCAGTGAGAAGCTCCACAGCCACATGAATTAGCTCCCATCTAGGATGAATGGATAGTTGCTCTTGGTGACTAGTTCTGCTAGAACAGTTTCCATGCTTTTTGGAGACTGCTTTACTAAAGAAGGCCTTTATAACTTGTCGAAGGCTTCAGCGGGTGACCCAGCCTTATGAGGGGAAGGAGAAAAGAAGGATGCCTACAGGGAGTGCACAAGTGCAGCTTTGCTCCAGATAAGGACATAGGGATTAGCAGGTTCGGCTGAATAACTCAGCAACACCTAAGGTGTAAACTTCCATTCCTATTAATAGTCACTCTGGACCTGTCTCTTCCATCTTTCATTTTGCTCTTCTTAACCTCCCATCTAATAAAGGTCAGACTCGCCCAGCCATCAGAAAATCTCCCCTTGCAAGTCAAGCTAAGAAAATAGGCCAGGTATGAGTGATACAGTGGAGCAAGATTTGCATGTGCTGAGCATGTGGTCCAATTCCTTTACAGCCCACATGTAGCAGAAATGGCCTCTTCTCATGGCCTGAAACAGTGATTGAGCACCTGGTGGGAAGGCATGGCCAACCCAGGGGAGCTCAGGTGTATGCAATGCATCTGAGTGACTGGAAGGTCTGGAACCAGGATCCACCCCTTCCCAGCCCTTATTTAAAAGTTGGCAGTGGATTCCTGCCTACTGGAGATCTTTCAAAGGTATTTTTTTTCCCTTTGTTTCTGTGGCTGCTGTATTTGGGCTTGTTCTTATTTGCTGTAGCCTGGGGTTGTGCTACCCCACTTCCATCACTGTATTTTCCATCATGTCATAGCATTACACCACAACAAGTGGAAATATTGCAAACTGATTTTCTAGCAAGTGAGCTGTAAGCATCAGAAGCAGCATTTTCTTATCTCTTGCTCTTTTTTTATATTCTCCCCTCTGCCTTCTCTATTTGTGTACGTTTGTGTTAGGTTTTTTATGATTATTATTCATCTTAAGAACAGGATTGGGCTCTAACAATAAAGCTTCAGAGCTGCCACCTAGAACTAGCTCCTTCCCCAACAAGGTCATTTAATACGATCTGAAAGAGTGACAAGCAAGTGATTTTTCTTTTTCCTCCTTTAAAGAACTCTACAGCTAAAGCAATATAAAAGGGGGGAAAAAAAAAAAAGAAAAAAAAGAAAAAAAAAAAGAAAGAAAAGGAAAGATATGCTCCAGTTTTAACATCTGAACTGCAGTATTCTGTTTCTGGTTACCTTAAGGAAGCATGTGCTGCACATTCATTTGTGCAGGGATTTCCCAGCCTCAGCATCTTAGTCTTGGGGCTTTGTATCCACCAAGTAGAGCCTGTGCAATCCAGTCAGTGCCAAGCTCCCCACCAGGCATCTGAAAAAAGGGGCAGAGGGAGAACTATGTTATTCTTCCTACTCATTCTTCTGCTATAAAGCGCTAAAGTATCTTAAATCATCTGAGCAAGGACCATTGGGCACGTGCTGGCAGAGCCTTGACCCACTATGGCATCATCCCTTTCCTGGATTGAGGTAGAGGAAGCAAATAATACATTTCCACAGACAGAAACATCTTTTTTTTGAGCAGAGCCATGAGTGAAAACCATCTTCTTTCCAAACAACTCTGCTGCATCTCCAACTGAATGCAGTGCAGCCAGGACTTCCATTTCTACTCTATTATCCACTATTTAAAAAAAAAAAAAAAGGAAGACACACAAAGAACAGGCCAGCCCAGACCTCAGGGGCCAGTCCCTCAGCTGGTGTGAATTAGTCAAGCTTCTTCAATACAATTAGAGTCATTGGCTCCAACTGAAAAGCTACTGTAGAAAAATGGAAGACTCAGAAGTCAATATCAGGGTCCAGATTTTAAATCCCCTTCCTAGCCAGACTTCCAGATGGTACCGATTGCCTTGGACAACCCAGAAAATGTAGCCAGATTTCTCAAGACCCCCTGTTTTGATGTACTGGATGGTGGTCAAGCACGGGGAAGAACCTGACATCTCTTGTTTCAAGCAAGTGGAGGAAGAAAAAAGAGGAAGGCATTATGCTGTTGCTGTGGCTTCCAGATGGTGACCAACATTAAACCAGTATCTAATTTGAATTAGTGGTCTCTTGTCATCAACCCCTTCCTCTCTCCTCTTCTATGATAAAGACATCAGAAGAAAATTGCCAAAGCTAGTGAAAAGGCTGACAATCTTTTTTTAAAATAAAAAAAAAAAAATATCTTTGTATGCAAAGCTCTAAGAGGAAGCACAACTCAGGACCCATAAAAAAGAAATCCTTTACCAAAACAAGATGTCTACACATTTTTTTCCGAGTGTTCCACTTGGTCTGAATGGGTTTATTTTTCCTGCTGTGCTGTGAGTGTGGTGCTGACTGTCTTGCAGTGGGAGACCCACTAGGGCAACTTCCAGAGTGTCGTGAAGAAATGGGGGAGTGGGTCCTTAGAACGGGGGAGCTCATCCATCTTCAGCCGAAAACTCCCTTCAAGATCAACCCTTTCTGCACCTCTCAGCTTCATAACTTCACTTATCCAAATGCCCTTTCCTCCCAGCAGATAAGACCACACAGGATCTAACCTGCGTATCACATTATTTTGACAAAAGCCAGGGTCAAATGCTTTGGAAGATGGTGCAGACAAACAAACAGGAAAAGCCTCTGTGATGAGCAGATAGAGGATAATCTAATCACTCCTGAGCAACTCTTCACCTTCACCCCTAAACTCACCCGCCTTTAACCTGCTTTACTCCAGTTCATTGCCTATCCTTCAAGAGAAATGACCTTGTGGGCATCATGCAAAACAGTGGATGTAGCTCCTAGACATCTTCTGTAGTGGGCAGAAATGCCTTGAAGATGTCTGATGCTCAGCTTCCACTGAAATGTGGGAATGGCTCCTAAGTCACTTAAAAATGTTCAATTTCTGGCAGAAAGGAAAAGATCTCATTAAGCTGAGCTTCCTTCAGTACCCCTGGAATTGCTCCTGAGCACCTGTTGTATTTCCAGCCCTAAGACCCTCTTGAAAAACTCAGTGCAGTATCACTCACATAATAGCCTCCAGAATCAAAAGGACCGAAGCCATAGCACAAAGCCACCAATCCCATCCTTACAAGGGGTATGCAAAATCCCCTTCTGTCTTTGGATAAACCTCACAGCTATGTTTCATAGTAGAGCACAAACCTATTTACATGTTTTAAAACACACTGGGAGGTCGTTTCCTGACAAAACAAAGACAGTTTAAGGCGTATTTGCTGTCTGTTTCCGCATGTTAAGAAAAATTTTGATTACAAGTGGTAATTAATTGATCACATACAGAGAGCGTGCTTTGGAATTGCTGTGAATGAAATTGCATTGAAAACATCCTAACAAGGACATCCTCAAATATTTGAAAACAGGCAGAGCTGCAAAATGAATGCTGATCGTCATTCAAAGCTGATAATAACCATAATTCAATGCCAGTAAACAAATAAACAAAACCTTTTGGGCTAACAATTACTGAAAGGGTTTTAAATTGCTGATTACTATCATAATATCTGTAATGGAGAACAGCTGATTTTCTGCATGCCACGAAGAGCCTGCTGAAGTAGCAAGGAATGTTTTGTACATGGATGATTTACCTTCCTTTGTGGTGCATAATGAAATCAAAACTATATGTCCATACCTAATGGGAATGGTAAGAGCAAGGGTCTGTCAATGTCACAAACTTTATTTTCCTCAGTAGCCAAGGGATAAGCCCATATTTCTCTGTCATCTTTCTGAAGCACTTATAGCTCAGTTCACATTAACAAAATGGAAAATTCCCAAAGGTAAATGGAAACAAACAAACAACAGCAGAAAAAGAACAAATTAAATTGAAATGAAGAAACCCCCAGAGGTAACACAAGAACAGTCAGAGACAACACTGGGCAACTAGGCAACCAAAACAACTGGTTTAAATGCCAACAGCTTCCCTGGGCTCTCCTCTAAGAGCTGAGGCAATGCTTATGTTTCTCATACATGGGAAAACCTGGCTCACGGTTCTCCTCTTCCTCAAACAAGATTTCCTACCTCTGGGAAATGGAGTGCAGCTGGGAGAGCAGCTGTGGGACAGAGGAGGCGCTGACAGTATCAGGGCTTGCTTGGGGTAGCAAGATCCCAGAGCTTGTGGGAAAGGTTCTTAGACAGCAAGCAGCCCCCCCGAGCAGCCTAGGGCACTAGGACCCTGGATTCCTTCCCTGAAGAAAGGAAAGAGAAGACAAAGAGGTGGTCACCTAGACTAAGTCTCTTGCTCATAAGTAACTGCATTGCAGTAGCTCAAGGCTGTATTTATAGCCTTAGCTCTGGCAAGAGTGCAACACAGAACGTGTGCTGTGTATCAGGGTCAAGGCTGCAGGCAAAGGGATGGCTGATTACCTGGGTCCAGTGCCCAGCTACTCAGAGAGAAGCACTTAGACCTGCCCTACCACAGTCACCAAGTTTTGTTTCATCTACTATCTATGTTTCATCTAGCCGCTATCTAGAACAATGCTTAGATACCTCAGATCACACTCTCAGGGAGAGATGGAGAGGTTGCAGAATGAAATAAAGTCACTTCTTCACCTTCTTAGAGGTGTTCCATCTGGCTGGATTTCCGTAGAGGTAGGAAAATGGGAAGAGAAGACTTTAACCAGTCCTCTATTTTCTCCAGTTTGCTTTGCAGCAGTTCTTGTTGAGAAGATAAGCTATAATTCAGGACTGTATTAAAAATATAATCATAAATTTTTAAAAGAAGCCAATCCAACATCACAGGAGAACCGGCTAACGGTGGGCTTAAATACACTAGGTATTTTCAGATCAGCTGGGCTTGGTGAATATCATCTGATGATATTAAGAAATTAACTGTAGCTGAGGATTTGGGGAAAAGGTGAGGAGAGGATGTTCCTGTTGTTTTCTTCTAAAGAAGCGAGTTACTCTAAACCTGCTATGAATAAAAATCCTTAAAGAAATAATAGCGTGGAGACAACATAAAAGACCACAAGAAAGTAAATACTGGTCAGCATACACCTTTCCCAAGAACAGACATTATAAAACTCATAAAATTTCCTTTAATTTTATACATGTATACGCTAAGTATGATATGCTGTGACTTCAGCAAACAGTTGCTTGTGAAATTTTCTTAACCAAATCAGTAAAAGGCAGCCTTGATGTAACAATTCTGGGCTAAGTGTAAAATGATTTCTTAAAATCATTCCATAAATGCATTCTCTATAAGTAATCCTCAGTTTTAAACCTGTTCTCTCACAAGAAGACACTTAAGTCCCTGTTGCTTAGGGTGTTGTAGTGGAAGTGCTAAGTCATAGCCTGAAGCAGTGATTGAGCAGCCGGTGGGAAAGCAGGGCCAACCCAGGGGGGCTCAGGTTTATGCAATGCATCTGGGTGACCAGGAGGAGTGGAGCCAGGATCCACCCCTTCCCAGACCTCCTTTAAGGGTTGGCAGTGGAGGCAAGGGGATCTTGCTGGAGATCCCTGCCTACTGGAGTCCTTCTAAAGGTAAGCAGGTTTTCTTCCTTTGTTTTCGCATCTACAGCTTCTGCATTTGGGCTTGTTTTCTTTTGCTGTAGCCTAGGGTTGTGCTACCCCGCTACTATCACTGTACTTTCTGTCACATTATTGCATTGCAGGTGTCTTGGATAAAGTCTCGCTTTTTCACAGCAACAGAACATCGGATGAATAAAATCAAGCTAAAGAAAACACAGCTCTTTACTCCCAAGGACACGAGGAAAATCATAGAATCATCACAGAATGGTTTAGGTTGGAAGGGATGCTAGAGATCATCTAGTTCCAAACTCCAGTTATAAGCAAAAGCATCTACTAGATCAGGCTGCCTGGGGCTGTATCCGGCCTGGCCTTGAACGCCTCCAGGGATGGGGCATCCACAACTTCTCTGGATAGTCAGTGCCTTGCCACCCTCTGAGAAAAGAGTTTATTCCTAACATCTAATCTAAATCTTCTCTCTTCCTTATGTAACCCTCTCTTTAATGTATAAAGATATTACTCCTTGTCTTATCACTACACTTCCTGATAAAATATTCCTGTACTCTTTAGTCCTAGTCCTGCATCAGTTCTGCTAATGTACTTCATGAAAAGAAAAAAGTGTCTCTTACGCTCTCCCTGGTATTTTTTACCACCTGGCTGAACCCAAGGACCTGCCATGTTCTCCCTGTGTCACCAGGGCTCTGAAACTCACCAAAGCTGGCATTTAGTTGGGTCGTTCTCCTTCTCTCCCTCCCTCTCCTATGAGCGCAGGGAAAGCTTTGCTGCTCACCAGGAATGATGTCTTATCACTGCTCCTTGGAATTTCAATGTGTATTTATTATGTGTGCGCAAAAGCTGGATTCTGCTTGGCTGGGGCCTGCAGGCTTGGTGCTTGCTGGTGGATGGAGACATATTCCAGTCCCTCTGGGTAGGTTTTCTTTGTAGAGCAGGCAAGAGGTAGACTTGTGGCAAACAACATTACCCGTAAGTAATTTTCCCTTACTTTATATAAGCAAATGCCTTTGATATACAACAATCCCCAATGTGTTCAGGTTACATGCTTATTTTAAGATCTTTTGTTTACTTTATGATCTTCATAGGTCATTGACATCCCATTTAGCTCTAGTGACCCTGTTTATACAATTGCAATATACATTAAAAAGCGTTCCTTTGGATAACATTAACATTCTTGATCTTAATCCATCACATGGGCTAACAATAGCTCCAGCTCAGATGTGTACGTAACTGTTAAAAGCTTTAATGTAGAATCCAATACACATATCGAGTGGGAGAGGCCTGATCAAACAGATTGGCTTTCTTTTTTCCATTCTAAGTGGTAGAGGATCCAGAACTATGTAAACTCTTGTGAAATGCACTGGAGGATCCCTCCAGCTGCCACTCAGAGCAATTACATTCCCTTGAATGTAGGGCTTTTTTCCTCCCCCATCTTCAACACGTAATGCTGTGGATGAAGCACTCAATCATGACCACCTTCAGGAGCTGCGGTCGCTATTGTCTCACTCACTGAAAACCCAAGTCAGTGCCAGCCTGGCATTGAATGAGCTGACCTGACAGAGGAGCAAACCTTGCCCAAAGGCTGCCATTGCCCATGTCTAATAGGCCAGCAGCGCTTCCTGGCAAACTCGTTGGGAAGCTAGGTTACCCATTACATGTTTCTTAACTTATCTGCTGTATTTCCACTCCTGGCTACTCTATCCCATATCCGCATTAGGGACAGCTGGAAATGACCCTGTGGGATGTGAGGTTTGAACAAAACCTTGGCTTGTCCTAGAGCTGTCGCATCTGAAAGACCAAAAAAAATCAAAAATGTCTCCACCTCCTGCAAAATGCTGTAGCTGCCTCCACCAAATAGGTGCTCAGTGAAGAGATCATTGGTATGTGTGCCGTAGATCCTATAGAAATCAGCAGGACTGTAGGAACATCAGCCAGGTTGCCTTAAAAACACCCAGAAAACAAACATTATCATCATCTTAACGCTGAGGCAGCAGTGTCAAGTCACAAAGCTGGGAAAGCCTGTGAAAAGGGGAGTCAGATGCTTTTTGTTTTACTGGCCCTGATGATAATACAACAGATCAACACACTATGGGATGAGGACAACACATATTAAAAATTCTGTTCTTTTTCCCAGTGTTTGGATCTGGCTGAGTTTAGAGGATTGGATTCCAAGTAGGGCCTTGCATGCCAGGCTTTAGACCCTGCTGGATTTATGGCTGGCCCAGGAATAGCTGCAGAGGTGAGGGACTGGATGAGTGATCTCTGTGGGTCTCTTCCAGCACCCCTTCTTGTAATGCTGCTATTGCAGTAGCTCAGATCATTTGGGAAATATCCACCTTGCAAACTTGATGGAAGTCTCAAAATGTGGCTGTAACTAGGATGGGATGGCTCTTCTTTCTGCCTTTTTTCCCATTCTTCCATAGGTTCAGAAAACGACACTTTGGCAGACACATTAATGTCTTTTGGGCTCAGCCCATATTTCCCAGGAGACTGGGTTCAACTGCAGGGTAAAAGGAAAAAAAAAAAAAGTAATAAGGAAAGATCTGACCCAGTTGCCATGACACACCAAAGGCAGGACAAAAACCCCAAAGAGGACGTCACGAGAGGAGAAAAGAGAGCAGTAGAGAGAGGTGTATGACACATCCATGGGTCAGATGGTCACTGCTACAGCTCCGGCACCTCTAAGCTATGCCAGCTGTCCCAGCACCAGACCTTCTGCCATGTCACGTGTTAGTTGGGGAATTGGAATAGGATTTGGGAAAGTCGAGCTGATGACTAGCTGCAGAAAAGTGGGCTTCGGGGGGAGAGGGCCAGCACTCCCACCCAGCCATGAGCAGCTCCCCTTTTAGGGGCATGAAGCCAAAGGCTAGCTGATATCATCCCTCAGGAGGCCTTTGCTTTTTTTTCTGTAAGTATAGGTAATTTTGCTTCCTGAGCACTGCACTTGGAGCCAGGCATACTCCAGTGCTGTGAGTATTTCAGGCATGAAGATCTTTCTCCTTATAAAAGAGCGGTTGTTTTCTCTCTACCTTATTTATTGGTTTGTGGTTCTTCTGATATGAAAAGAAGCTCCGTTCAAATTGCCCAGTATTAAAGTCTGATTAAAGTAAAACCTCTAGCTCAAAAGAATATACCCATTCTTTCTGACAGACAACAGGCAGGATGTGTGCCATCCATCCCAGAGCAAACTGGAACCCAAATTCCAGCAAGGGTGAGCTCCCCTGAATTCACATACAGGATTTTTGTGGCCAGTGGGTACATCAAGTGGTGACAGTGCTAAAACCCCCAGTTCCGCCCTTGAAGGTCCAGGTTCTCATTGGAGATGCTCCAGATGTGGACGTGCCATTCCAGCACAAGACGTGGGCATCAATGTATATTTTAGCAGCAGCATCAATGTTCTTGTGGGAATCGGGGATGGGGGCACAGTGTGGGGAGAGCTGTTGAGCCCCGAGTTTCATTCCAGAAATGACAAGCATCATCAAGGTTGGTCTGGCATTCACAGAGATGTTCAGGTTTTAAGCAAACAGAGAGCAAAGGCAACCTCTGCGGGATGGGAAATGAACCTGCCACTTTGGCTTTGCCAAAACCACATTTAAAAACCTTTCTGTAAACCAGTTTCACGGAGCTCTCTTCAACACCTTTGAGCTGCCTGAACCACGATGTTATTTAAGATCCCCCCCCTCCTTTTTTCTTTCTTTCTTTCTTTTTTTTTTTTTTTTTTTTTGGACAACTGCCACTAAGCAAAATAAACAATCTGATGCTGAAAGGCTTCCCTCACTTCACACGGGAAAGGAAGAGCAGCAAATCACGGCGGCGTCTGGCTCTGAACTCCTTGGTAAGCTCCGGGACGTTTTTACTGACAGCACTTTCTCAAGGAAGGTGTGAACAGCAGTGGAAGAGCTCCTTATAAATCTGGAGAGTCCACCCCCTCCGCGAGCCCAGCTCTCCAGAACGCCAGTGCCTATTTCCAGCCTTGTGACTGGGCAACTATTGACAAAATCCGCTGCAGCTGAAGAAATGAGGGTGCTTTAGAAGCCAGTGAATGTTCCTCAAGATGTTTTCCTTCCTGTACGCACACGGCCGGTGAGACAAAGCGACAGGAAAAGCAAGAGCGGCACAGCGGTTTTGGCGACGGTTTCAGACTTTTATACTGGAATGTGAACATTTTCACTTCCATCCTAGGTTCTCCTTCTGCTCGCTGCTACAGGGAACAGCATTCGGATGGCACTACACTCTGCTGCCATAATGATGGAGATGTCACTAATTTACCATTTAGACTTCACTGCCTATAAAACAGGAGGAGGAAATGGGCTGTGAGTATGATAAGGAGCAAACTGCGTCTGGAACACAAATACACTTGAAAACTGGGAGTGAAAAGGGGAAATTAGAAACAATCAGTTAACAGCATCTCTCCAGCAGCCAGCATCGTGGTGAACATGCAGGATGGTTGCAGGGCCACCAGCTGCTGATCCCCAGGGTTTGGCCAGGTTGGACATCTCTGTGGCATTTCTGTGCTTTGCAAGTTGCACTAAGCCATCATAGGCTTTTTCACAGATCTGTTCATTTTTTCTGCTGAGACCCTCTAACACTTATGAGGCTCAGGAAATTGTTGTAGGCCTGTATTTAGATCTTACCCTGGGCCTAAAGCCCTAATTGAACATTCACACCTTCCTAAAATCTGACATTTTAGAGCATGAGGATAGCCCTGTTAGGGGAAGAGTGAAATGCATGGGAAGATGATTCCCATCGCAACCCATTCAGTAATATCTCCTCATAAGAGGGAGGGAGGATGAAGAGAAGGCTCAGCCTCCAGCTCTGGCTCAGGACAAGCCTCAAGATCAAAGATACCAAAGAGTTTTTTTCAAGTTTGCCTGTATGGAGGAAACAGTTGCATCAGAAAAGACAAAAAACCACATCTCTCAGCCTCTGTTCACCTGAAAGACAGGAGATTTGAATGAAAATGGCTCAGACAGAGATCTGAGATGAGCTGCAAGAGGCTGCTGACACCAAGCCCGCAGTGCCCACCTGCCTCATACTCACTCCCCATGCAAAGCCAGATGCAGCTTTGGGGAGCTGCTCAGCCCTGCAGGGCTAGGAGTGGGGTGCTCAAGCTGGGTGGCCTTACCCTCTATCCCATCTTGGATGTGCTCTCCAAACACAAAGAACCTTTGTGAAACCTCCAGAGTGTTTCCTGAAGCTCCCCAGAACCTGCCAGCTTTCCTACATATTTTCCAGGGAACCCAAATTCACCCAGACTGCTCTAGTAGTCCAGGAGTGTGAAATCTTATTTTCCAGTTCTTTGCTCATATTTAATGAGCCGTCTCCTGCGTAACCTCCCTCGGAGAACATTTTGAAGCACCATGTACTTCTTTCCCCCTCCTCAACCACCGCAGCTGGCCTCTGGCACTAACCCCAGCACCTATCTTCCCAAACTCTGTTGCCAACATTTGGTACCACAACTCAGATATAGACTGTGTTGGCCTTTTCTTCAGAGGAAGAGCCCCCCCAAAAGAGGTCAGAAGTGCAGCAAAGGGCACCTACCCTGCTGCTTCTTTGGGAGCAATCCCAGCTTAATGTGAGCTGCTGCTTGTGCTGAAGAGCCTCCAGGAGCCTCAAAGACTCTGCCCCTAAAGTAATGCTCCATTTTCCCCCTAACTACTACTGACTGATTAAATGAACCTCGGCGTACAGCAGGTCTTCGCTGCTGTTGTTATTTTCTGTGTTACTGTTTTTTGGATAAGATATACTTAGGGAAAACACTAGAGATCTCAATTAAGCAGCTGGGTGACTTATAAATATATATTTATGTTTGAAGCCTAAGTGGCCATTGGCTTCCCTACTGTTTTACTTAGCTAACAAAACAACTCTATCAAAGTAAGTATTATTCCAAAACCCAACTTCCTGTGCAGAATGCTCCCATGTGCTCCATCAGTCTGCTTCTCTGATGAACTACATCGTTTCTTATAAACTGTCCATGGCCCATAAATTTCCAAGCATAAAGGCTATTACTGTGCTGTGCAAATCTGCTGAGATTTTTATCCTTATAACTTCATTTCATTCGGTTGCAAATGAGTTTGGTAAGAAAGTTAATCCGCAAACTTTCCCCCCTCCCCCCCTCCTCTTCTGCTTTCAGGGTTATTTTGATTAGTGACACTTGCTTGATTTAGTCCTGAGGTGGGTTTTGTTTTGACTGAGTTCAGTTCAACAGCCTCTGCCTCAAATTAGCTCCCTTATGCTCAGGAAAAAACATCTCAAGTGTTTCTTTCCCCAAAATCCAAAAAACAAAATTCAGAATAAATGACAGATGAAAGCAGATCTGAGTTTGGTTTTGGGCCACCTGGTAACAAATACTGCAAACCGAGCACACTTTGTGAGCCTAATAGTAGAACCATAGATATACTCTATAAAAAAAATGTTTTTTTCCTTTCCATCCCCAGCTTCAGGGAAGTGAGAAACTGAGGAATTCTTTTGTGTGCGCGTGAAGATGGAAACCTCTTACTCATGTTTTGCTTGTTTTTGCTCTCAGGATTGCCTGTTTACTTTAAGACTCCTGTTGTCACGTGGAGCAGACAAATCTTTGAACAAATTGCAGTCAAAAAATGATTGGATTTGCCATTGGGTGCAGCACAAGGCTTGTGCTTCCCCTGGCTTGATTCCAATTTACGTAACAATACAAATTAGACTTGCTCAAGGCCACTGGAGAGGTAGGGGGGGAAAAAGATGAAATAAGCCATAACTCTCACGGCTTTCTTCCTCTAAGTCCCAAGAGCAGTCGATCGCAAGCAATGAGGAAAAATAATGGGAATAGGGACTTTCTGATATCTTGATTCTGGAGACTTCATGACTACCTTGTACTAATTTGATTATGCTCAATTTAAGGGGATTTTATTGACAGATACCCCAGGAAATATGACTTGGAAACACTGTGCTACCTTGGGATATCACCGAACATTTGACATCGGGGAACTGAAACAAAAACAGATGTTTTAGGGAATAAGCAGCTTGAATATATCACTCATAAACCAATTAAAAGTTTCTGCAGCAAGCTGACATTTCCCATGAAGCAAGCAATGGGAGTAAACGCAAATCGGTTGGCTGCAAGCTACGGAGCAATTCCCAGCCACAGCCGTTATTTTTATTCCTTTTTTTACTGCTTTGAAAAGGATGCTTGGCTTAAAAATAATGCAAAGTGATAAGGAAGCAATCTCACCTCGTTACTCCCTAACCTAGAATCTGCCTTCACCCCTTCACACTTCCATTCTTTGCTCATTAAGCAAACAGCGAGATATTCCTGCTGTTGTTGGGCTCTCTGGCAGAGGCTCTCGGCAATCTATTGTCCGAGAATGCTCCAAAACAAGGTGTGGAAATTCTTTCTGTTTGTTTCAGGTGTTTTGGGTTTTTTTTTTCTTTTTTTTTTTCTTTTTTTTCTCCCCCTTCTTTGCAGACCCAAGCAAAAACATTTAAGCACGTGCTTAACTTTAAGCATTAAAAAGTCAATGGGATTTAAGCATGTGTTTAAAGGCAAACATATGCTTTAGAGCTATGCTGAATAGGAGTGGTTTATTGAATCAAGGCTATAGACAGGTTAATAAAATGGGTTAATATATGCAATCTGGAAACAAAAATTAAGCAACGTGTTTATAGAATATTAGCGTTACAAGCGCTGCCTCATTCTAGCTCAGTTCCCCAAATTACTGCTGGATTCGTAATGCCTGTGACACTGTCTAGCTCTCATTTCTTGAAGAAATGCAGGTTATTGTACCAGATTATAATCAGCTGGCTAACACACAGCTCCACGCCAATGATTTTATCCAGAGCAATTCTGAACGATGTGATCTCACTTCAAAAGGAGCTCGTCCGCTAGAATTCATCTACAAAAAAAAACCCAAATCTTCCACATCTTTCCGCAGCAGCATATCTACAATTCCCCCTATATAAATACCCGTGTGATGTGAATAAGGCGTAAAAGACGTTGCGCTGTTCTTCAGTATTTACTCTGGAAGTGGATGCACACAGGCGGCTTGTTCTGTGACAAAAAAAGAAGTACGAGTTTGCGCTCTCGGACATTTCTTTTCAAGAGATCCTAAAACCCACTGCGAATATTCAAGCCAAGAGTAATAACGTGGTGTCATATACTTGCAGTATAGAGCAGTAACACTCCGCGTTTTGACATCTGCCCAGACAGATGTTTAGAACGGAGCTCCTCGGATTCTTTCTTCTTCATTATTTATTTATTTATTTAAAGCTGGATGGAAAAAATCTGGGAATCATCTTTTATATCGAAGCTACTTAGTACAATTTAACTGTCAACAGTTTAATTCATTCGAATGTAGACTTACTGTGGAAGCCAACAACTCGCATAAACCTTCCACCAAAAACATGGGGAGGAAAAAAAAAAAAAGAAAGAAAGAAAGAAAGAGAGCCTCCCAAAATTTAGCCTGCAAAATCCTGACCCCACCGGGGATATGGCCATATTTCCAGGACACGCGCAGAGTAATGCGTCAAAAATCACGCCGTTCACTGGCAAAATTATCTTCCCACGGGCAACCTCAACACCGACGCTTAATAGACATTTTGCCACTATTCTCCTTCCAATGGACAGCGCTGATTCTTCATCTGTTTTGCCCGTAAGTCACACCTCTGATGATAAACATCAACATGTATTCATGCTCAAAGCAGTTGCAGAGCGATCTTTTTATTACTCCCCATGTCTTGTGATTTCTGGGGTTGAGATTCATGTTGAAACGTGCGCATTACCACATGCTGACTGCCAAATTCATTACAATGTAGATCATGTTTTAGTGATATTCCTTTAAACAAAGTTAGCTTGATTTTTAAGTGCTCGCTGGTTAGCTTATTTATTATGAAGATTTGTCAGGCAGCACGGTTAAGTTAATCAGTAACCAATAAAAGATTTAAGTTCAGAGATATAAACTGCTTGATTTATTACTCACAAAGGTTTTTGGCTCCTCAACAGGAACAGAGGAAAACATGTTGTTAAGGTTACTTTGGAAACCGATACCTTTTTATACCCTACTAATAGAGAGGAATCTGAGAGGGGAACCTACAGTTCCCAGTTACGCGGACAGCGTTTTCCGTGCTTTGCAAATACAGCAATAACACAACTCGCCTTGTTAGGCAACCCTGGTAGGGATTCAGGGATCTGTTTCACCCTTCGCATCAGCAGCTCCATCTCGCTCTGTGTGTGTTGCTTCCTTGTTTGTAATTTTTGCAATCCTCAACAAAAATCAATCTGACCGCACTGTTTTCCAAGCAAAGGTGCCATCTGAAGGGTACTTACGGCAGCAGTGTTGCATTACAATCTTCTCCATTATGTAAATCCCAAAGAAGAAAATCGCAATGTCAAATACAGTTAAAATTGAACGTAAACTATCCCGCTGTAATTTTTTTTTTATCCTACTGAGCACGTCATCCAATCTCACTCCACAGCTGCTCTGGTGAATGTTAAGCGTGTTTTTCCCCTACCCGTGGTCTATAAGCTGAGCACACAGCGTCATGTTTGCACGGGCTGCCTGGGATGGGCACTATGCAGGGTTTTCCAAAGGCCACTGTCATTTTGGTTTAAGGTGACTGAGACAAGATTCAAAAGCTACTTGGCCACCGAAGCCCAACTGATACATTCTGAGGGTGTTTAACCCAAAATTACACTTTGGCTTTAAGATCTCACTTTGCTTTAGGGCCAGACATAGTCAAGCACTACTGAAATTGGATTGCAAGGATCTCTGCCCATCCTATATGCACCACATAGGGCATGGATGTCTCAACACCACCCAAAAATACTCAGCTTTCCTTCTGAGAGACCAGATCCACCTCCCCAGCCATTCAGACACAAATGGTTCTGTGCCAGCCTAAACAGTTCATCAAACTCACACTTGTGTTGATCACATCATTATACCAGCAAAAGCACCCAGCCCCTGCAAGGCTCCAGCCACTGCTTTTGACCCTCCACACACACAAAGCAGCTCATAGTGCCCTCACACATATAGATTACCAAATAAATGATGGCCAAGTGTGAAGTGTGGGGTCAAACGCACTCTCCATCAAGGCGTTGTGATGACATCACCATAAACCCAGAGGGCAAAGCTCTGCTGGTTTATGATGTCACCAGCAGGATCCTCCGGGTTGCTGCCATAGTTCACGGTCATTATTTTCCATCCACAGGAGGCATGCGGCTGAGCCTACCTCCCCAGCTTCCTCCAGCAGTTTTTTTGGGGGGGTCAAAATGCACCCCTTTGAAAGCAACCAAAGAGGTTCATCAGCTGCAGCTCCTCCCACACGTCCCACCAGCTGTGAGTCACTCATTCCCCTTTGCTCCCTGCATCCCAGAAGGGCTCTGATCCACATCAGCTTTCTTTTCATGTGCATACATAACTTTTTTTCGCATATATATACACACATATTGCATACACATAGCACATATCCAGCATATTTTACTCACGCACATATACATAATAATAAAATTTGCATCTGTATTCCATCTCTAAATGCATGTTGCGTATCCATGTAACCTATTTGCAGCCGGTGCTTGCTGATGAGCGGGCTCACCACAAGAGCTGGGAAGAGACCCAGCAGGAGGGCAGAGGATATGGCCACCTCCCATACAGGCTGGATGCTCATTCTTTATACTTTTTATTATTTTGCAGAGGAGGCACAGCTACAAAGGGCTGGTTAACCCCCACCATCACCACAGCGGGCAGCAGCCGCAAGCCACTGATCTCTGAAAGCTGCTGGATTTCCTGCACGAAAAGATCTCTGCCTACCTGCTATGGGGCAAGCCACTGCTTTCCATCAGCCTTGGGGCAGAAGACACAGCGAGGACACAGATCTGGCAGGAAAAATGCTGGAAGATGGAACCTCCACTTGTCCCCACCACAGATGTAAAGCTGGGGATCCCACTCCTGCTCGTGTTCTTTTCGGAGACAGGCAGGAAAGTGCATCATCTGGTGGCTCTGGCACAGCCAGAGCAGCACACCACAGCTGGATAGCTGATCTGTGCCTCTCGCCTTGCTGAGAGGCCTACCACATGCTATGAAATGCTTTAATGTCCCTCTAACATGCCGTATAAATAATTTCCGTATCCATTCAGCCATGCTCACATGTGGTCCTTTGAAAGAGTTAAGTAAAAATTACAGTACCAATATATCTTTGAGATGAAACAATGACATTTATAGGTCATTGTAATCCATGCATTAATTAATTTTATTCCCAGCCTTTCATATGATCCATATGATGCCTTCTCGGTGCTAAATTTGGCCCATGGGGTTCTGTTTTAGCAAAAAGTTTGAAAACTACACTTGGAGGGAGCTTTAGTCACTGAATATCTGAGAGTTACAGGGAAGGGTGGGTAAATAAACATGCATTCCCATAGCAACCCATTGCATCCCTTCCGGGTGTGAAAAACTCTTCCAAGAGGGAAACATAGAATCATAGAATGGCCTGGGTTGAAAAGGAGCACAATGATCATCCAGTTTCAACCCCCTGCTATGTACAAGGTTGCCAACAACCAGACCAGGCTGCCCAGAGCCACATCCAGCCTGGCCTTGAATGCCTCCAGGGATGGGGCATCCACATCCTCCTTGGGCAACCTGTTGTTCAAGTGCATCACCACCCTCTGGGTGAAAGAAAGAGTCATGGTGCCCTGATGTCCAGCCAGGGATGCATCCATGGGCAAACACCTCTGGGGGTCACTGCAGCGATCAGGTGGAAGGTGGTGAGGGAGGATCCCACCTTCCCCCATCCGACAGGTGGACCATGTTCACATGCCCCGCACCCTCCAGTGCCACCCGGAGACAGCCCTCCCTGGGATTCTCTATCTGAGAGCTGCACAGAAGAGGCCTTTTAATTGGCAACGATTAAATGTTTTGCCATTTAAGAGCTTATTCTATTACTGATATGAGGGCCCTGATGTGATAATCTCCAATTATCAGTAAGGGAATGGAATGCATAAATCCCACTATGCAGTAACAACAGTAAATTAATATGTTGGGTTTTCCTTCATGAAAGTAAGTTTCAAGTCCTGCTGCAGAGGGAGAGGTGCAGAGGAGACCTCTGGTCAGCTTGTCTCAATCATTCTGAAGGGATTTGTAGCTTCTCTGCATGCCTAAAGCTCAGCCTGGTAAATGAAAGGCCTTAGAAAATGGGTAGCAAGGCCACAGCCGCATTCCATGCCAAGGAAGCAGCAGCACTGAGCAGGACTAAAGGAGGAATTACAGGGAAGCGCTTTCCTCTGCGTCTCACCGTGAGCCAGTTTATCTCACAGTGGGACATGCATAATGCAAACTGCAGCTGAAGCACCTCCAGTACATCAACCTACACAAAAATGGATCTAAATCCAACACAACTCAACAGTGACGTGGCTGTATAGGGTCCTTCTGACCTCAGCAGCCCTTCCCACTCCTCGTGGTGCAGGAAGCAGGCATGGGGAGCATGCTGTTGATAAGGAGCAAGAGAGGGAACAGCTCAACTGGAGAGTGAGTCCCAATAATTTCCATATGTCTGTGGATTTCCCTTGCAAAGTTTACAGCATCCATCCCACCTAGCAGATTTCATATTTAGTTAGCCTCTTACACATGTGTATTTATTCACACACACAAGCCAACACCACCAGCAAGAGAAGGAGAGGTTGAGTGATTTGGAGGCTGCTTACCTTGTCAAGCTAGAAATGCGTGGAGGCAGATTAATATCAGTTAACAGAGACTGTCTTCCAAGCCAGTAGAGCTGAGCCAGCAGACCCCACCCAGACAGAGGTGTGAGTAGAAAGAAGTGTCCCTCCTGCTGCCCTCTTGATGTCCCACCCGCTGGGTGAGGGGAGCAGGGCTCACACCAAACACCTCAAAGAACACAATAGCACTTCCACCCTAACTTCCAAAGCCAAAATGGGACAAAGCCTTGTTCCCAAGAACTACCTCCAGGAGAGGCTCTGTCACTCTTGGTCAGAAGATGTGCTGGCAAGACACAGGGCTGCTCTATGCTACTCCTTGGTTTCAGAATTACTGCCTATTTTCTTAACAAATTACTCCATTGACACTACAAAGTGAAGGACTGAGAGTGAAGAATAACACACCGGAGAGCCCCTAGGCTGCTCCTTTGGATTATAAGAGTGTAGTTTCAGTAATCTAAAGCAAATTCAGCTTTCTCAAAGGCTGCTGTCCAACCTATAAACCTCAGGCCCAGCAAGCATGACTGTGCCATGGAGGAGCAGCACAGCCACGTAGAAACAGCCACTCTATTCAGTACCTTCCCAAACCTTTTTTCCCCTCATTATATGGTTGATACCAACTGTCTTTGATAGACGGGTGGTGGGAGGGTACGTAGCTGCAGTAATGGGCTTTCTTACTTATCTCCTGCTTTGGGCATGGTACTCACAGTGGTGAGACTTTGCTTTTGTTAGATGGGCCGATGCATTGTGTTTTTGTTTTTTTTTAAAGGATGTACATCCTCATGTTTTAGGGCAAAAGACAAGCACTGGGACTGAAGGGTCCTCCATAAGGATGGTTTTTCAGCAGCTGGAGCTGTGACCCTGCAGGAGGGGCTGAAATCCCCAACCACTGAAATCCTTCACCACTGAAGCTGCAGGCAAAGCAACCTTACACTGCATCAGCTGAGCAGTGGGCCTTCCAAAGCCAGAACTCAGGATGCTTTTAATCAGAAAACTCACTGAAGTACATTGATCACCTGCCTCACAGCTCACCCTCCTGGGGGCTGCAAGGGGAAGAAGGTGGGACTGGGGCTGCAATGATACAGCAGCATGCTAAGTCCATCCAAAGCAGCGCAGGGTCACAGCCACCTGCAGGCTGCAGCCACATGCTGCTGGAGGCAGATTTATGGCACATCCCTCCCTATTGGGACCGTGCCTGGTTCACTTTGGCAGAGCTGGTGGCTAAGACAAGGACCTCCCTAACACAGGAGGTCCTGTGGCTGGTGTCACATCTCCTTGCTTGGATGCTGAGCAAGACCTGCATCAAAATAATAATAATGAAAATTATTATTATTATTATTAAAGAAAAAAAAGGAATAAAAAAATATTGTCCTTTAACTGCCTTGCCTTTTGCAGCAGAGCCATCCTCCAGTATAAGAATGCTTTGCCAAGGAAAAGAGACTCCAGCACCTACATTACACAAACAAGATAAGGGGTCCCCAGCCCAACCTGGAGGAAGAAGGAGGGAGCAGCAGCCCCTTTGGTCTTGGGAAGAGGACTTCCTCCTCCTCCTCCTCCCCAGCTTAAAAGTCACCCAGCTGCTCCCAGCATGTCCTTGCTCAGACGGGGATTCCCACTGAGGCTTCTCCAGCACTTTAGAGCACTACCCCAGAGCACAGCTGAGCTGAGCTGCCTCCAGCTTAACACAGCCCACAGGGAGCCTGGTCCTCATTGCTGCCAGGCTCAGCAGCGGCTCAAGGAGATGCTGAGTGGGGCTGAGTCCCCACTTCAATCTGTTCCATATGAAGCTCTTCTCCTGATCAGATTTTGGCCAAAATCCCACACTAAGTACCAGTCACCTTCCAGCAGTGTCCCATCAAAATGAAGGCCTGACTGATTCACAGCTATACCCTGCAGAAAGCCAAACCTGGGTGCACCAGCAGAAGAAAGAGACACAAGTTCCAATCAGGAAAACCTTTTGTAAGAGCAGGAGGGCAGCGGGAGGGCTGATGTGCAGGGTGGGAGGGCTGGTGCCATCAGGGAAGAGCTGCCGATCCCTTGGTTAACAAAGCTTAGCTGTTAATTCTGCTCAGGTACCTCAGCCCCTAGGCACCACCCTCTGCCACGAGCCCCCAGTAATGGGGAAACTGAGGAATGGACAATAGACACGTTTGGAGTCCGCTGTTCTGTGATTCCAGGGGGGCCTCACAGCTCCCATCCACGGGGCTGTGCCACCCCGAGCCAAGTGCTGTCCTCCTGCATCCCATCCTATAAGCAGGGGATGTTCCGGGGAGCTCAGAGCCCATGTAGCCCTTCCAGTGCAGCAGCCAGAGGAGCGCAGAGCCACCACAGGTTGAGCTTGGACCAGAGAAGGGGCAAGCCCCTGAATTGCTGTAGGGTCAGGTGTTGCTGTACTGGTCCTCAGTACGGCCTCGGCGGTGAGAAAGGAGTCTGAGCATTATTACCTCTGTGGGTTTAAACTCTGCATAAAGCTCCGTGCGTGGTGGGTTTCTAAAGGCAAACCCAATGGCTTACAAACCTGCTCCGCAAAGCAATAAACGGGAGCTCGCTGGGCGACGGCCCAAACCTTACCCCAAATTGACTGAGATATGGTGAAGAAAACATTTCAACTACGTCCAGTGCCGAGCTGGAGCTGGGACCGAGGGCAGCAGCTCCATTTCTGCCTCTGGGGCGGATGCAGGAGTAAGCGGAGAAGTGCGAGCCCACACCCCCAGGCATCGGTCCCAGAGAGCAGCATGCAGGTGGCCCGGGATGGCAGCCCCACACCGCGCACAGCTACGTGGTGGGAAACGCACTGTCTGACCGGAACCGCAACTCATACGGCGCCTCGGCAGCTGTTTGCAGGATTTCAGTAAACTCAGTGCAATTGCAAAGATAGCCCTCGTTCCCGTCTTTGCAAACGGTAAAAGCACGGGGTGTGCTTTTGCCGTCTCCAATCGAGAGAACTGGAAAGACCTAAAGGGGAAAGCTTTCCCGTGTTCTGGGGCTGCGCGGAACGGTTCCGCCCTGCAGCCTCGTTGCTGGGAAAGCAGATCGGCTCCAGTGTTTGTGAGCTACCTGGGGAAGCAAAGAGGATCGAGGAGACTCCAATAAACCCGCGCTAGGAAAATAATAATAACAATAAAATAGATATATAAAGAACGCGTGGGAATGCCGGTTAAGTGTCTAAACATTTCTGATTGAAAATTGCGGAGTAATCAAAAGCGCAAAGCCGGCGCACAGCTGCGTGACGCGTCGCAAACGTCAGTCGGGGCTGAAGTCACCTTTCGGTTTGTTTCTGCATTGGGCGATCTGCGAAGGTGCGGGGAGAGAAGGGTTGTAACCCTCCAGGGTTCGTTTTTCACTTCGGAGCTCGAAGTTTTCCCCTCTAAAAAAATCCTCAGCGAAAGAAAATGGGGGTCTTTAAAAAAAAAAAAAAAGAAAGAAAAAAAACACCAAGAAAAAGAAAAAAAGAAAAAAAGAGAAGGAAACTTTAAAAGTTCCCCTGATAGTTACAGATGGTTTAATCTTTGGAACCTATTATGTGTTCATTTTCCCTTCAGCATTAATTACGCATAATTACCACCACTTTACCCGTACCCTTTCAGAAACGAAATCTGTTTACGTTTTTCGCGTACGCCGTATCAACGCCCGATTCCCAGCACGTCTCTCCCGGGATCGGGGCTCCCCTTGCCCTCCCCAGCGAGCGGCGGACCCGGAGCGGAGTAAACCGCTTTTCTTTGGGTTTCTTTCATACGGCTTCGTGACTTTTAAACTCTGGAAACGATTAGGCGATCGGCCTTTGAAGAGAGACAGGCAGCTCGCCCGGCCGGCAGCGGGACGCTCCCCGACGTGGGCAGACGGCGCTGCGCGGAATTTGCGCTGCTCTGTGGCCGTGGCTGCGGGCAGGGCTGGGGCGCAGAGGAGGGCCGAGGGCAGCTCTCACCTCTCAGCTCACCGTGAGAGCAGAGCGGAGCGAAGGGGCACCCCCCGGGGCTCCCTTTGAACGTCTCGTCCGTAGCACCGTGCTAACCGAGACCAATGGCTGCGGTCGGGAGACGGTTCTCACATCTCCGCGTGGCTCTCACCGATAAATAAAGCCCTGACCAGACACTGGCGGGTGCATTTAGCTCGAGCCTGCGGTCCTTATGTTTTTAATGGAGCTCCCGATCTCCTCCGAGAGCTCCCTGGCCGCAGGTGCGGAGCCCCAAAGCGTCCCTATGGGCACCCCCGGATGGGTGCTATCCTACCGGCTGGGTGTCCTTCATAGCCACCCCTCCGCCCCCGCCGATGGCCCTGAGCCCTTTTTGGGTGGCCCACCCCACCTCCAGGCTGCCCTCACCCCGACACCCTCACCCTCATTTTTGGGTGGGGGGCACAGGGGCGAACTGCATCGCAAGGTTGCTATGCGCCCTCACCGCTCTTTTCCCCCCTGTTCCATGGGTGAAAGTTCGTCCTTCGGTATTTATTCACACCGCGGAGCTGCGCGGATGTTCCTTTTCATAGCGTTTTAGCGGGGTGATCCCTCCTCTCTTTAAACCGGGAGGCTCGGAATAAACATCCCCATTCGGGGAGAGGGGTAAGGCGCGGGGGGTGGGGGTGGAGGGCTTTTATTTATACCTTTGACATTTAAAAAGGCGTAATTAATTGGCGCTGCCCGCTTGAACGTGGTGGGGAGCGGCCGAGGGGGGGGGGGAACAGAGCGGAGCCCGCCCGGAACGCTGCGCGTTTTTTTCCCCCCCTTTTCAGAGGTGTCATCAATCACCGGGGTCGGAGGCAGCGGAATTGTAAAGATTCGATAGATTAAAATGCAAATGAAAGGTAGAAAAAGAAACATTAACGTGGCAATCAAAGATTTAATAATCGTAAATCACGGCAGGGTGTTTTTTTTTTCTTTCTTTCTTTCTTTTTGGTTTTGTTTTGTTGCAGCTGCAGTTTGCGTGGTTGTTGTTGCTTTGTTGTTCTTTTATGTTTTAATCATCTTCGTTCTATAAATAAATGATTTCTACAACGAGACCCATTTCTCACTCTTTTAACCGTGGGCCGCGGCGTTTGGTGTTATTTCTTACGAAGAGCAGAACTGCGAACCGTCGGAGCTGAGGTGGGGCGGGAGGGGGATGGGGGGGTGGGAAACTGTGGCGTTGGGTTCGTTCCCACCTGAAATCTCAGCGCCCCACCGCCGGGCGTAGGAAAAGCGGAGTGATCATGAAGTTAATTCGGAAACGCGGCCGTTTGTGCCGGAGCGGAGGAGCGGCGTTCCGGTGGAGCCCGACGGGAGAACCGACCCTCATCCCCGGGCGAAGGCGGAGGGAGAAAACATAGCGCGAAGGGACGGAGGTGGCAACTCCGGAGCGCAGCGCTGAGGGTTCGGCACCCTCCGCTCCGCTGTCCCCAGTGCGGGGTTTTGGGGGGAGAACGGAGGGGAACGGCTCCTTCGGCCACTTAGGGGAGCACGGAGCGGAGTTCGTTCCGTGGGACGCGGGGAGAGGAAGGAGAGGAGGGGTTGGTGGCTGTACGATGAGGAAAGAAAGCTCCGTGGGGCAAAGGGGAGTTGGGGAAGAGGGCAGAAGAAGAGAGGAGGGCACGCAGAAGGCACAGCTCGGTACGCTGCTCTGCCTGGCTTTGGGACTTTTCGCGGCGCTGCTCGGCAGAAACAGCTCCCGAAGAAAGCAGATTCTCGCCCCCGGGCAAGTAGTGGCCCAGCAGTGATTCGGGGCAAGAAGTGACCAACCCTTTATTTTTTTTTCCCCCCGTCCCACTCAATGTAACCCCTCTCCCATTGCCTTAGGTGGGGCCTTTTCCCCCCCTCTTCCGACCCCTCTCCGGGGATCCCCAGGGCCGGCCCCGCTCCGGGTGCACCGGACTTGTTGGCAGCGGGGGACACGGGGGGGAGGGGGCCCGCCGCCCCCCGCAGCCCCTGACCCCGACGTGCTCGGAGCGGCCCCATTGATCACCGCGGCCCCCACCCCCTCCCTTTATGAGATAATGCAATTACAAACATCAATAAGGAGCTGCGAGGGGAATCATTATGCGGTGACAGTGATAAATGACGGTGCAGAAATAGCATGCTTTTTTTTTTTCTTTTTTTTTTTTCTTCTTTTTTTTTTCCCCCCCTAACAATCCAGGGGCTTTGGGGGCTGAGCACAGTCACCAAGGTAACAGATGACATCCAAAATGGCACCAAAGGAAAAAAAAAAAAAAAAAATGAACAGTCTTTCTTTCTCCTTTCACTCTTCCCCCCACAGCTCTTTTCCAAAAGAGTTACTCGGGGCTGCGGGAGCAGCTGCCGCACGGCCGTGCGCTCATTGCACGGCCGTGCTCTCATTGCCACGGGGCTAGCGGGGCCGGGGGAGGCTCAGGGATGGGATGGGGGTACAGAGCTCCGGGTGCGACACCGAGAGCCCCTCGGTGCCACCGGCCGTGCCCGACTCTGACCCCCTCCGCTGCCGCCTCCGGGACGGGAGGAGAGCGGAGTTTCCGCGCAGCAGCAGCGCTCGGGGCGCGCTGAGCACTTCATGGCCCCAAAGTGTTTCAAAGTCCCCGTGGCTGAGGTGGGGGGGGGCACAGCGGCCGGTTGGGGTCCTCACCGCATCTCCCCCCCCCCCCCCCCCTCGCACCGCGGGGCATTCCAAAGAAAAATAAAACAAAATAATAGTTTAAAAAAAAAACAAACTAAATAATAATAATAAAACACGTTTTACAATTGTAATTAAAAATACCGACATGAAAGGGATGCGCAAAAACTGCCCGGAGGCCGCGCAAACTTTGTCCCGGCGGCCGAGTAGGAATGCCCCCCGCGGCACTCTCCCGAGCCCCCAAGAGATGGCAGTCGAAGCCGCCTTTCCTCCTCCTCCTCCTCCTCCTCCTCCTCCTCCTCCTCCTCCTCCTCCTCTCCGCGCAGCTTTGCGCGCAGTCCCGCGGGTCGCGCACCCCCTCCCTCTCCCCCCCCGGGCCCCGAGGAGCGCTGAGCCGCAGCCAGGCCGCCCCCCCGCCCCCCCGCGGCCTCCCCCGGAGCCCTGAAAGGAGGGTAGCTAGGAAACAGCGAGCGGCCCGAAAAGGCGGCATTTCCAACGTGTAAAATGTTCTTAACGGAGCCATTGAGAGAGTGCAATAAGGCGTGAGGGGGAACTAATCTCCCCATTTAAATGTTTGTGGCAATTTTATCTAAATGAATTTTAATGCTAAACGAGGGATAATTCCCTATTTGTAACCCGTTTACTTCTCTTTCCTGTGCCTCTGAAGCCGTCGAACATCGGGCGATGAACAATAACAATAAAAATACTGTCGAGGCATATTCCTCGTTTCTAGCGGGTTCTAATTACAGCTGATTAAACGTCTTGGGATGGGGCGGTGGGGGTCGTCGGGGAGGTGCCCCCCCCCCCCCCCCCCCCCATCCCCATCCTTCCCAATCCCTCCCCCCAAAATAAGATCCCACGGAGGAAGGGCCGTACGGAGAAGGGACGCGCGTGTCCTCCGCGCAGAGGGCGGTTTGTTTGCGTCTTTCGAGAAACATTAACAAAAAGAAAAAAACAACAAAACAAAACAAAAGAGTGTGTGTGTGTTGGGGGGGGGGGTAATGGGGGGGGGGGGGGGGGGGAGGCCAAAAGCGAGCGGCATTCATTCACGTTTTTGGCAGAAAAGTGTCATTGTGGAGCTGACAAAGCGGGAGCCGCGATGGGCCGCCTCTGCGCGGTGCGTCGGCCCTTTAA
Source organism: Alectoris magna (assembly GCA_030625065.1). NCBI lineage: Eukaryota > Metazoa > Chordata > Aves > Galliformes > Phasianidae > Alectoris > Alectoris magna. The sequence continues at coordinate 8,157,087 of CM060562.1, forward strand.
AAAAAAAAGGGGGGGGGGGGGGGGGGGGGGAAAGAAGAAAAGTGAGAGTTAAAAAAGAAGGAAGGGAGGGGGAGGAGATGCGAGTGAGTGGGGGGAGGGAGGGGGAGGACCCCACTTCGGTGGCGTTCTTGATTCAGAGTGCTGCGCTGCCTGCTCAGCTGCGCCCTGCCCGCGCCCTCATCGCAGCATCATTGCATCACCGAATCGTTACGGTTGGAAAAAGACCACGAAGAGCATCGGGTCCGACCACCAACTCATCCCCACCTTGCCCAGCTCCTGCTTCCTGCCCCTACCCTGCTGGGGACACTCCGGATGCACACTGCCCACACCTGACCCCGCATCGCCAACGCGCTCCCACCGAGATGGGAGGTGGGGGGATCGGGGGGGGGGGTCCATCCTTTTGCCTTTATTCAAACATCGGTGCCATTTCCCGACCTGTACCAAGCACTTGGTTTCCTCTCGCTGCGATAGCTGTGATTTCATGGAAGCTCCGAGCACGCAGGCCTGGCACATAGAGGCGTGCAGCCCCCGGCCCGCAGAAGCCCCCCGTGCAGCACTTGGCATCCTCAATGACAGCCATTTCCCGGCCAGTGTTTCCAAAGTTTGATTTTCCTCCTCCCTTAACGTGTTCAGTTCCAGCTCAGCGTAGCAGCGGCTCAAGAAATGTAAGCTGAGCATTAGAACTGTATTTTTTTTTTTCTTTGGGAGGGGACGGGCTTGTTAATTTCACCAATTTCTTTGCAGAGAACTAACAAACACCCTACGATATTTCCTAACGGGCAGCGTCCTGACAACTCCCAGCACCAAAAAGAAAAGCTTCCTTACGCAGTGCATCATCGCATTTACACGCTTCAAATGTGAAGCAGCTACGCTGAGGGCCAGTGGAGCTGACAAACCTCTGGAGCTCGAAGGGTTCTGGAGCTGCCCGGCTCCCAGCTGGGTCAGAACGGCCACAGAGAGCAGAGAGGGGCAGGAAACAAATTTTGCAAGCAGTGGAGTCACCATGACAAAAAATAATTTGTTTTTATTTTAGATTCAGATTTCATTACTGCACTCAAACTACTACAACTGGGCTTTGAGTTATTATACAATCCAAACTGTTTCAATCAGAAACTCTAAGACTCAGTGTGCAATGATTATTATTAATAATAATTAGCTCCTTGGTTTCTTGATAGAAAAAGGCTATCAACAAGCATTTGTTTAACCACAACAAAAGTATAATTAGCTTATCCCACTTAGTAAATCTGTATGCATGCCAACTCATACCAAACTGCTACTTTTACAAAAAATTGCAATAATACAGATCATTTTTCCAGTCCTTTTTGCACAAAATTTATTTACAATGTATACATAAATGCTCCATGATGGGACTATGGAAAAATGCACACATGACCGATGCTTTGCCCAGAAAAGAAAGTCAACATATTAAAAATAAATCTTCAGTCCATGTTTCGAGCTGCATAAAACAGGAAGTGATGTACAAGGTGGTGGTTGCTGCATGGGGACAACGATGCTCTGATGTGACAATTAGGCTTCAGATACACTGCCTTTCCGTTTCCATGCTTCCTCCTACCAGTCTCCTTAAGACACTGCCTGCAACAGCTGATTAATCATTGTTGATGACTGCAGTTTTTCCCATCCTTCCCGATTTACATCTGTTCAGGCCAATTCAAATATGGTGAGTAAATGAATTAGACATGCAAATTCACGCCCCGGGCTAGAAAGAGAGAGAGAGAGACAGAGAGAAAGGGAGAAAAAGGGAAGAAAGGGGGAGAGAGAGGAGGAGGAGAGAGAGAGAGTGTGCATGGCTGAAATCCTAGGATAGAAGAAAGATTCTTCTGCCTGACATAGTTATTTTAATGCTCTAAAAATCCTGCAAATAAGCCCTTTCTGTCATTTGCAGGATGAGTGTAAGGCTTCTTTTCAATGTAAGGAGGCTTCTGGAGGAAGTGAAGAGCTATGGAAACAACACACATAGTGTGGAAAAATTTCACATTTTTTTTTAAAAAATCTATAAGAAACAACGTAATATGGATAACAGTATAATAGCATTTTACAATATTTCACTCTTTGTTCTCTTAATGTCTTATATAGGTATTTAGCATGTCCCCAGAAGTTGACTTCAGTCGGTGTTTTCCTGCTTGTCAGGGTCCCTGTGAGGAATAGGAACGTCCCTTGGTCCAAAGTCGACGCCAAGAATGGAACTCCACAGTCATTGCAGAAAGACAATGTTTGAAATCTGCCGTCTCTGCGGACAGCGCGCATTCGTTCCCTTAAGCTACTGAGCATGAATGTCCATCACTTGTCCGCTCGCCGCCGGCTCGCCGGGATGAAGCATTGTGGGGCTGGATGCTGACATGGGCATTCCGGGGTGGGGTGGTCCTCCATGCATCATCATCGCTGGGTGGTGAGGGTGTCCAGGAATGTAGGTATGCATGGGGGGGCCGTGACGCAGCTGAGCGGGATGGGGGGGCATCTGGGGCGGGGTATAGCTTGGCTGTCCCATGTTCATACCCATTGGACTACCCCGAGACACATAATCCCCTGGCACACTTTGCAGCCCTGCGGAGAGAAAGAGGCCAGCGTTGGTCAACAGCCATTTATTTATGGAGCTCGCCAGCCCCGCTACTTCGGATCCGTCCGCAGTATTTTCGCTGTTCAAAGACGGGCTGTACAGCGAGCACATACACTGCTGCACAAAAGCCTCATATGAAGCTGAAATGGATAGGATTGCTAAGGACGATGTTAAATCAAACCTGTATTTTTAAACACACGCACGCAAAATCAATGGCAGTTATCAATTAATTCTTTCCCTGCGATCACTTCTGTCTGAAAAAATCAGACGCGCAACTCAGTCAACCTTTCAGGGGTTGGGAGAACAATAAGAAAAATTGGACCTAAAACAATAAAACCTCCCGCTTTCCGTGGGCCTCTGCCTTCTGCTTGGATTGCTGGAGCTGATGGGAACTGACAGGTGTATTGTTTCGGAGAGCTATAAGCTCCATAATCATCAAGGGTGAAAGGCATACGCTATTGCTAAGTAGGTTCAATTGGCTTTAGTTCTAAGTAATAGTGCGCCGTGAATGCTCCGAACACCTTGGAATCAGGTCTCAAGGCTCTAGCAATGAATAGCTGCTTAATCTAGCCTAAAGGAACATTTTTGAACTAATGAAAATTGCTTATAAAATATACTGTACTCACAGCTCTTTAATCAAAAAAGATGATAATATTTTTTTGTAATAACCTATTAATTTAATTGGTCACGAAGCATAAAATACATCATTTAAATTTAATTGACCCAGAAACTAAGAAACAATATTTAAATTAACTAAGCTAGAAATTTCCATGATGAGGTAATAAGGCTGTTGCATTCCCAAGCTCCGTGGAATGTTTGCACAGCTAATTGTTAAAACTTCGTTCCGACTCGCACCCAGCGAAGACGACTCCCAGACACCCTTGGCCTTGGCAACTTCAAGTGCTCCCCTCCAATAAGCAGGAGAGCAGCAAAGATGCTCAAATAACTGCTCCTAACTCCAGAAACAAAGCAAGAGAAACAGGATTGGGTATCGCCTGGGCACGGTACTGGTGCCTTAGTGTTTCGAGCTGCTTTGCTTCACTTTTCCTTCTTTCTCTTTTAAACAAAAATTTGTATAATGTATTTTCCCCTATAAAAAGACAAGAGCCAAAAAAAAAGGAAAAAAAAAAAAGAAAAAAAAAAATCTGGGACAGTTTTTCTAGGCTTTCTTCACGAGGTCTGCCACTGAAGATTGCATTAATGATCTCTATTTTTGTATACTGAATAAGTCAAATCCATTTGTCACACTGCAAGTGATGGCATACTTAATTTGGATATAGTCAATTAGCCTGGGCTAAGCTCCATAGCCTGCTGTGCACACCTCTATTTTGTATTCTCTCTTTTTCCTTTGCCACACGTAATCCCATTATGATGGACAGACAAAGAGAAATAAACTTGAAAAAAAATCAAAGTTTCGTTGATCGCCTTCCAAAACGTAACTAGCCCTAAGTGAAGCCGCTGTTTATTTTACCTAAAAGAAGTCTCTGTTTGGCTTTTTGGTGTCTTGCAGGTTAGTGTAGAAATGTAACTCATGCATCAACTGCGGTTAGACAGATTTATGACACTTTGGGGACATGCTCTTTCCTCTCCCTGCACTGCTGCAGACTGCTTACATTTTGCAAATCAGTCTGTTGCCATGACGACTCGCTCCCCACCTCCCGGCTGTTTCTTGTTTTGTCATGTGGTCAGCGCTGTGCGATAGCAATGCGCAGAAATGTGCATCGCGCGCGGGGCTCGGGAGCTGGCAAGCTTGCTCGAACCAGAGGGAAAGGAAGGAAACCGGAGGAGACCAGGTGCGGGATGGAGAGGAATGAACAAGCATGAAGCTATGGGCAAGGAGAACGTAGGGAAATGCACGGAGGAAAAATATCCCTGGAACAAAGTGAGAACAAAGACCCCATTCGTACTTACTTCCCCCTGGCTTTGCCATTGGGTACCTAGGTGAAGGTTACATGTAGTGCCACTGCCCCTCCATGCCCATATTCATGCCCATTCCACTCATAGGTCCTAGAGGGAGAGAAAAATCCAAGAAGATGCCAGGGAATGAGCAAAGTCAACAGATAGCGCCGAAAGCCCCTTTTCCAAACCGCAGCCCTCTGAAGGAGCACGGTGCCCTGGCGGCGCGGGCAGAGGACAGGCAGCGAGGCAGGCAGCGGAGCGGGGCGAAGCGGGCACCCGGCTGGGCTGGGCCTTACCTGGCGCTCGGATGCCCATGTGCTGCTGGCCGTCCATCACGAAGCCTCCCATCGGCTGCCCGTCGGGGTTGTAGGGCGTCCCTTGGCTTACTGAAAGAGCGCAGAACAGGGCTTGTCAACAGCATCCCAAATGGTTGCGTTGGGTCAAGGCACGACCCCAGCACCCGTGGACTGTGTGGGAACCACGAGGATGATCACCACCGTGGGCTCAAAAAAAAGGAAAAACATCTACTGTTCGAATTAGGTGGCCGTGCTGACAAGCCTGCACGTTTCAGGCTTAATTTCCTCCTGCGAGTTTGGAAGTAAATGAAGTTGGCCATCAGAAATATCGAGACGTGATGAGCTCCGGCTCCAGCTGCTGCCGCTGCTGACGTCAATGCCAAGACCTGTGCAGGGGCTGGATTTTACGACTGGAACAGTCACACTGAAATCCCAGTGTGTTAAATTACGTCCATGCGCTTTTACAAGAGCGGGACCTGAGCACGTCCCTGCCAGAGATTTACCTCTAATGGCCAAATAATCAGATGTGCTCGAGGAGATGGCGCTGCCCAAAGGCATCTTTGACAACGATGGATTTGGTTAGGCTGGCAGCGAGGCTCAATAATGGTAAATGGTAAATATGATCGATGGGTTTTTTCTTTGTCTTGTTTTGTTTTTTTTTTTAAAAAAAGGCTCAGGGTAATGGTAAATACCCACAGTGAGCTGCATGCTGCAGCCACCGGTGGGACTGGCATGTGAAGACTTTGGATTAAAAAAAATCCCCCAAAAGGGAAACCCAACCACTCCAAGATCCCAACAGATACTAAAAAGAAGAGATGAGAGACAAAGGGACCCTATGCGAGTCCCAGTACCTAAAGCCTTGGTTTTAACTGTACATTAAAATCTGGCTTCAGAAGTAAGCTGCCTTGGGTTATTAAAGCACATAAAGCTCTACCTCATTGAATGTCTTTGAACTTTACTGAGTCCCACAAGCAATTCTGACCCCTCTGCCCTTTTGACAGGTAATAAAGTTTACAGCAATTCCACACCAAGCCATGCACCAGGGAGTGGTCACAGGAGCAGAAAGAGCTGGGAGGGAGAACTCAAAACAAATGCAACAAAAATAGGAAGAACGTTAATTCTGAATGTGTAAGGAAGGTCTGGTCACTGAGCAGGTAATCCTAGTTTCTTCTTTGAATTTTACTGTTTTTTTTTCCCCTAATATTTTAATCATGGAAAATGATTACCATTGAATTAGACAAAGCTGGTCTTATTTTAATTGTCAGTCACTCCCAGTACTCATTTCTCATTTATTTACCAGGTAATGGACCTCCCAGTGCATGGCTCGAGGATGGGTTTTGCCTGCGTGACTCGAATACGGTTACTACTAGGGACTTGCCTGCTCGATTGGACTGGTCTATCATGGGCTGAACTATTCTTCTTCTAGCATTAATAAACCTGCAACAGAAAGAGCAAAGTAATCGGTTAGGGAAGGGCCAACCCTGAGCCTCGCCCCGACACCGCGCTCCGTCAGGCTGGCGCGGGCTCAGCCACAGCCGGCCCCTGGCCCCCGCTGACCCCTGGCAGCCCAGGCTTGGGGTTTGGGAGCTGATTTATGTTGGCCTGCTCTTACCACAGTTGGACACTTCCATTGCATCTTTTCACGGGGGAATTAGCAGAGTTTTCAGGAAACAATGCCAGAGACACTCTTGGAGATTCAGAGCGGGGCACAAAAAGCGGGTGACGATGGAGGGATGCTCATAAGGGCATCTGCTGCCTCCTCCTAATTAGTGGCGTTTCTGTCTCATGTCCTCTGACTTCTTTTTGCAATTTTTATTATCAAAACCTTTCCGTACCTCTCACAAACCTAATTCTCTTTTAATGCCCACTATTAAGATAATGAACTGTGATGGCAGAGCACCATCAAATGAGGGAACGTCTGGAGTTTTATCGCCACTAAGTCACACTGCTGGGGACTTCAGAGCCCTGCATTCCTCATAGCCATTTCTTGGTGGGTTTTTTCCCCCCCTCCCTCTTTATGCAAAGTCTGAGGGGTCAAGGCGAGGTCATAGCTTTACAGTAATTGAATTTATAATCCTGTTTTCTCCAGCTAGGCCTGACCATTTACAGCAAACATCTTGTTAAACTGTAATTACTGGACTACTGAAAATTCCCCCTGAACAATGAAAAGCAGATCTTTGGAAATAAAAAAGGTACGGTTCTTTTTACAAACAGCCCTCTGCAACCGAACTCCTCGTAATGCCGATTTGGGAAAGGGATACTCAAAATAATTTGGAGAGAAACAGAACGAGGAGAAAGATCACAAATGCCCCAGCCTGCTCTGCACAAGTCCTGGTTGCACTGAAAGCAGAAACCCAAAGCGTGGCTGGAAACCAGTCCCATCAGCGTGTGCCAGAAGAGCTGCTTTTGTGGTTTTGCTCATCAGAAAGCTTCATTAAAGCCACCTGGAAAAAATCTCCCCCGAGATTTACTTATGGCATCGCAAAGTCCCAGAACCAGGCTTTAAGTTCTTTAAGAGAGAAATAACAACAACACGCATCCCTCAATATTCGCTAGGAAAAGAAGGGTAAGCATAGGTAAGGCCACATTGCACTTAGAAAATGCGATGCTAAAGCACACAAAGGGACACTTGGTTCTTGTTTTTGTTGCCTTTTGCTACGGCTCAGCAAGGGTTCTCCTGCGACCAAGATAAAGGCAGCGGGATGCAATTTGGGGTGCCTCCTATCTGCTTCCCTTCACACAAAAGCCTGCTGACGTTAATCAAGGTTTGGGTGCTAATCAAGGCGGTTTCGAGGAAATGGGCTCAAAATCTTCCACAACACAAAAACCCAAATTCCATGTTCTGGAAACTTTATGCTCAAAGTAGGTCATGTTTTGTCAGCAACAGCATTGTGTCAATTTTTGGACACACTTCCACCAAGAAACCCTCCACTCCAGGCAACGGTGTTGCAAATCAGTTTATCATTATCTTGTACAAACCATGAAAATCAGAATCATGTGAGCAGAAGGTTAGACTAATTCTCCTTTCTCATTATAAGCACAGGTGTAGCACAAACACCATGTGAAATAAGCAATTAAAAAAATCTGCTTTTTTCCCCCATTAGCTGCCTTAGCTCCATGACCAATTAGAAAATTGTTTAATATCTGTAATCTGCATTTGCAGAAAGCAATTTTCACAGCAACTCTCCCAAGTAAAACAACAACACAAAGCCTTGTGCCCCAGCCACGTCTTTTTGCAGGCGCTGGCGGTCCTTGCTCCTTCCTCCCATTGCAGCACCTCAGGAGCTGGCACTGAAAGCTCCAAAAGGCTCCAGACCAAAGAGACACACAGCGCTAAGGATGCTCACCCAAACATCACAGCCTCCCCCTTCTCCTATGAGCGTATTTGTTAAGAATGAGGCTCTCCTTTCAATATTTAGCACAATTATCCAGTCGAGGTGGCTACAGTAGAACGTATTTTCACCTGTCTGCCCTATATTATCTCTTGGGATGGCTGGTTTAAACGCATTTTACACACAGGTACTTAATAGTTCCCTTCTTCCTGTGCATTCCTCTAAGTATTTTATAGAAGTGGCTGATCTGCAAAGCAGCCCTGTGTTTGGATGTCTTCAGGGTGAATTCAGATGCAAGAACATTTTCCTTCTGGGCAAAGTAATAAAACGACATTCTTGCTCCTCCCACTAGAAGTCAAACTGAGGTCAGCTCCCCATCCTTGTATCTGTTTAAATAAACTGGTCCAGCTGTTTGTTTCCAGGATGCCCTTTGACCTTCTGTCCCATCCTCCCTGCCTTTGTAACAGAATGCTTTACTTTGCATTATAGTAGACTCCAAGCTACTATGCATTAAAAAAAAAAAAAAAAAAAAAAAAAGTATTCTCTTTCAAGTTTCTTCCTGCATCTCAAACCTGGAATTCATAAGAAGCCATCAGATTAAAACTATTAATGTGTCTTGCCTTGAGAGAACACGACGCAGTGCCGTTACGTTTATAAATCACATTTGTGAACTCCTCAAAGCGGTGAGCTAGCTCTGGCTGCAGAAATGTGCAGCACAGGGACAACTCCTTCCTGCTCTCTGCTGCTTTCTTTGATAGAGGGGCTGAGATCTCTAGATCACTCTTGGACTTTCCGGAGTGCTGGGCTGATGTAACGTCAGCAAAAAGGGTGGCACAGAAAAGCAAATGGGAAAATTCTGACTGCCCCTTTTCCAGTAGGTTCACACTCACCTATCTCAAGGATAGGAAACCCTGAACCACTCTGATTTTCACAGGTTCAGAGGAATCAAGACCTAAAGTAGGCATCCATGTATTAAGAGCTATTTACATTTAGTAGTCTCAAAATACAACTAGGCATAAAACTCAAAACCACAGACTAACATTACGGATGTGAGTAAAGATCCACTCAGGCTCTTAGGTCTGCACAAAGGGTGCATTTCTCCCCATACCGTTGCTCTGCACATTTCTGTGTTTGCTCTGACAAGTGCTTTCTGCTTATTCTTTCCCCAGCGAGCAGCATCCATACTGGAATAAACAGAACATCTCCAGCACATGGCTTGCACCCACCTCCCAGCAAAACCATGTGCTGCCAACTGGCTCTTTGGCTCTGGGTCGTGTGTGTTTTTCTCTTTGCAAAGGGAAGGATCTGGCATGGAGGAACCATTTGAACAGTTGGGCAAACACAGAAATCTAGCCTTTTTTTTTTTTTTTTTTAAAGTTAACTTTTCCTTGCCCTGCTGGATGTGAGGACGGCACGTTGCTGCCGTGCCCCAGCAAGCAAGCAAAAAGAAGCCATCACACCTTCCCAGTCCCAAGTCAAGGGGCAGGAAACACTTCTGTGCCCTTTATGTTTTGCTGGGGTGTTTCCCCTTGCCCTGCGCCCTGATCCATCCCTGTCCCATGGCAAAAGCCAGCCTGGAGTGATGCCTGATCTGCACCACACTCCGACCTTCAGCTTAGCTGCCCTGTTACCGCGCACCAGTTTTGTTTCTTCCCAGCAAGCAGCACATGGCCGCTGGTGACAAAAGGCAGTTTTAGCTGGAGATTGCCAGCAATAACAACAGTCAGAGAGCAGGGATTTTCGGAGGGTCACCAAACCCTCGGGAAGGCACAGAGAGCCGGGCTCCGGTTACAGCCCCGGTGACATTTTTCCACACAGATCTGTTCTTTCTCCCTTCTCCTTGTGTCTCAGTTCTGTCAAGTGAATAAAATGAGACCATCTTTTGCTGTCATAGTTTCCAAAGTCACCTTTGCTCAAGAATTGTCAGAGCAATTGTGGGGACTTCCAATGTGCAGCTCCGGACTGAGATTACTCAGCCTGAGCTGTCTGAAGGCGCTACTGGGGACTCAGTGGCACATTGGGTTTTCTCTCCCTCAGCCTTCCAGCAAAGATAGTGCCGCCCCAGCGCTGACTTCTGGCACTGTCAACTCCATCCCAAAGCGTGGGATGCCAGCCAGAAGTCTGCGTGCAATGGCAGTGCCAGGAAGCTTCCCAAATCCCTCTGCCTCATCTCACCTCTGAGCTCCCCCTGGCAAACCATGCTTACGGAGTGTAATACCTACAAACACCATGGCTAAAATGTCTCTTGTCCCTCTGAAAAAGAAGTGATATCCCTCCTGACAACAAACAAACCATCATTTTTATAACAGATGCCAAAGTAACCAGAGCCCTTTAAACGGGCCAATAATTCACTCGTAAAACCAGGCAGGGTCTTTTTCACATACGGGGATCCTTCCTTTATACCCCAACGGAACAACTTTCTCTATTCAGCACTTAATTCCTCAACGCTTAACAGGTTTATCTCTAATAAAAACAATTTAAATGGAAAGTGTGCAATAAACTGGGATTGTTACACTTGAGTAACCATTTTATTCCTTATTTTAACATACTTTCTTTTGGGGCATTCGTTTTCCAGAGTTTTTGCAAAGAATGAGCTACAGAAAAGGAAAAAAAAACCAAAAATAAGATAAAAGAAAGAAACAAAATCTACAAATTATTTCAGAATAATATCAAGTGCTTTAAAAACAGCCTTAGAAACAAAAAGCTCCCCTGTAATTATGAACTGAACAAATAACTGCCTACTTTTGAGTGGTAATCACATCGCCCCATTCCTAAAATGAGAAATAAATGTGAAAAGGGTGCTTACAGACGTTATTAGAAAGTTCTGATCCTGAAGTCAGTTAGTGAGCTTAATGACCCGTAACTACCAGTCATTAGCAACCCATGCTCTCCCTACTCCCTTTATTTGTAAAAATATATAAGAAAATCCAAGACACTCAAGAAATTTGGTTCAGTTTAAAGTCAGACTTTATGAAGTCATGCTTGGCAACTTCTCTCAGTTTCTCCTCCTCCTCCGAAAGGAAGACAGTTCGGGACTGCAATGCATCACCCGCAACGCTAAATGGAGGTAGGGAGGGAAAAGGGCGCACGGGCTGCTCAGCACTCACTCTGGAGACCCAGTGCTGAGGTAGGCTCCAGTGGGTCCATCCATTGGGAGCATGGGAAGAGCCCCGAGGGCTCTCCTCTTCCTCCCTTGGGGCCAGCAGCCTCAGGCCCAGTGACTGCATACAGGGCCGGGGGTGTCACGGGACAACACTGAAGAGCGGACAAATAAAATACTATGCAAAACAAGTGATGAAAAACCACTAATTAGCTGACAAATTTGATGTAAAGCACTAATGAAAGCCATGTGTGGTTCTGCAATTTAGTTTTAAAAATAGCTTCTGACTTCAAGCATTACTATGTGACCCCACCGATGTATTCATGTTGTGCATTCAGAAAAGTTGCTTGAAAGCAGGAGAGTGCTATTGAATCTCTTGCAAGCCAACGCTGCTAATGTACCAAGCACATCAAGCACAAAAATAGAAAGCAGGGAGCTGGGATCAGGTAGGCTGTGCAGAGCCAGCCGTGCCCTACATTCAGCCAGCTCTACCTGTGGCCATGTCCCATGCTCGACCCCCTCTCAAGCCCTGTGTGCTGCCTTTCTCTCCTGCTCCATCCCACGGCTCCCGGTCGCACCGCCTCTGTTCTGCCCTCAGACAAAGCCCTGCCCAAATGGAATCCCACTGACGATGGGCCAGGTACAGCTCATGGGCTGCTCCCCACGGTGCCCCAGAGCCCAGCAGATGTGGGGCTGTGCCGGGGGGGCCCACGGCAGGCTCCTTCCCTGACACCGCAATTCCCTTGTGGTGCAGAGCAGATGTAAACTCGCCCTCAGCAGCCAGATGATGTAAGGGGAAATCTTTAAATGGCAAAGTGCCAGCAGGGCTGACCTCCTGTCTCTTCCCTACTCCCAAATCCCAGCGCAGCTGTACTCTGTTGATCTCCGTGTGCCACAATTAGCCTTTAAGGAATATGGCAAGGATTCATCCAGCAGAGCAGTGCTCAGGCTGCTCTAACTCATGCTGATTCAACACGGTGCTGGCTCTGCAACGTGCTGCCAGCCAAAATCTCTCCCACTCCAAAAACACTCACTCTGCATAGAAGCCAATGGTGCACAGGCAGATCCACGGCCCCTTCTCCACTGTGGAATTTTCCTCTGTTGATTCAGCAGCATCTTGTTTTTAGGCCACTGTGGTGATCTCTGGGCTTCCTCCTGCCATACATGCGGGCCACAGAGATGCTCAGGGGACTGGAGCACCTCTCCTGTGAAGAGGCCCTGAGGAAGCCGGGCTTGTTCAGCCTGGAGAAGGCTCCAAGGAGACTGTATAGCAGCCTTGCAGTATCTAAAGTGAGCCTACAGGAAAGCTGAGGAGGGACTCTTTATCAGGGTGTGTAGTGACAGGAAAATGGGTAATGGTTTTAAACTAAAAGAGGGAAGATATAAATTAGGAAGGAATTCTTTACCATGAGGCTGGTGAGGCACTGGAACAGAGTGGCTGGAGAAGCTGTGGATGCCCCATCTCTGGAGGTCCTCAAAGGTCTCAGAGCAGCCTGATCTAGGGGAAATTGGCCCTGTCCACAGCCAGGGGGTTGGAACCATACAATCTTCTAACCTAATTCTGTGATTCTATGGTCTAAACACAGGGGTACCTCCTTCAAGCTCTCAGGTTCCCATGCATCAAAATTGGAGCTGTGTTCAGCCAGCTTTTTTCCCCACTCATCCCTACCCACACTGGGTATGGCACTGGAGCTGGAAGCTATTTGTGGTCCTCCAGCCTGCATGCATGTGGGCATCCCTTTACCAGCCCCTTCCAGCCTGTGAGGCAAAGCAAAGTCAACCAAAGGTCATGAATAAAAAGCTCACCAAAGAGGTGAGGATCTGAATAACCTATCTGTGGGACCTGCAAGTCGCACACGAGATCAGCTTTGGTATGCTCTGGTCTACACCTTGAGGCAGCAGCTCGGGGCGGATGGGTGAAGCTCTTAATTCCTGCAGTCGGGCCCTCCCTACCATGTCTGAGACAACAAACGCACACGGTGGTGTGCTCTGTGTGATGTGGGTACCTGGGAAACTGGTTTGAAATGATTTCTTTTTTTTTTTTGGCTGAAACCACAAAGGACACAACTCTGAATCACGGCCAACCTGAAAAACAACCACACACTTCTTCTGGATGAATTCCCCCCAAGACATCCTACATCAAAACACTGTTGTCCAACCGCTACTAATCACCTACTTTGTGATCTGCTTTACCTAAATATGATTTCCCATTATGCGAAGTAATTCATTTTGCCTACAATCCTACTCCTGATGGTATTTTATTTGGGGAAGGAGAAAAGACATCCACGGAAAGCAATGAAAACAAAACACGCACAGGGAGGTCAGAGGAATGTCAAAGACAAAAGGAATTTTTAAGACCGTGGGACATGCAAAGCTCAGCCCCCAGATGGGATGAACCAAGGAGTACAAACCACACTTATAAACCAGTGAGAAGCTACACATCTCTGGGGTGAGCTTGAGCTGAAAAGGAGCAAATTATACCTCATTTTATTGTTAGCCAAAAAAGCCACAAAGACTACGGTGCCTGGGCAGAAAAAGCAAATAATAACCCATGAAACTGTTACATGACCTAGATTTCATTGAAGTCTGTGGAAGTCACGTATTCCTTCCATAGTATCTGCTGCTCTTTCTTTTCTTCAAAAAAGGAAAAGAACATACGGAAGCCTCGTTAGCCTTAATGCCACTAGAACCAGCCATACCTCCGTCACGCGGCATCATTTGAGGGCTTCCCCTGCCTGCGCCTCTGGCTGTGTTTCATTTTTGAGCAGGGAAAATTGTTTTATCCAACAAGGAGGCAACATTTGCCCCATTTTTAATATTTCAGGCTGACTCTTCAACCACTCAGAAGCGCGGTTTGTTTCATGCAGGTGCAGCCCGAAGCTAGCTCATGATGTAAGTGAGAGAGGGGGTCTCTGAGGGCACTTTCCCAGCGTGAGCAGTGCTTAATGCGGCACGCCAGCCTCAGCCACTGTTGACACAGAATAGGTGGAGATCAGGTCTGTGCAAGCACAACATACCAGAAAGGCAAACTATCCTTAAAAACACTTCAGGTAGATTTGACAAGAACAGACCAAAACCTGACTTGCAAAGAAATGGCAAGCCATTACTCCCTCCTTCTCTCTGTTTCTCTCTCTCTCTCTATTTTTTGGATGTTGAGGCTAATTTTCCTGATGGAGCCATCTAAGAGGAGCTGAGTCCCGAGTCCCATTCTCAGAAGCCAGCCCAGAGCCCTCAGACTGCAGCATGGTGCTTCCACCACCCACCAGCGTCCTGGCTGCTCTTCCAAGCCCAGCTCCCTTTCTCAAGGAGTGCACACCTGAATCTCAGCTTTTTAAAAAACAGCAAACAAAGACTTCTGATCCCTACCCTGATCCTGCCCTGCACAGCCAGTGCAGGAGCAGAGAAAAGAGCAACTGGAGAATGTTTGCACAGTGCCTTTTAATCTTATCTCCGTGACACCTGACAGCACATTTGTTACAGAATATTAATGCACTGACTAAAAAGTTTGTCAGGTACAAAATCACCACGGAAGAGGATGGAAAGCCCAAGGGAAAAAATGAGTTTTGCTGCACGTTAACTCCTAAAGCACCGGGTGCCTTTCGGTCACACGGCAGCAGCTCAATCGCGTCTGCAGCATGCAGCATTCTGCCATGGGAACTGACCTTTCTCTCACTCAAAAAAGAAAACTTCCATGCCCCATGCACTTGCAAATGTTACCAACACCCTTTACTGTAGCCGTGGAATGGTCAGGTTGTTACTATTAAGCTTGTACAAAATTATTCTGCAGCATTTCCTTGTCCGGTTCTGCCCAGCCTGGCCCTGGGGATGGCAGGGCGATGTTCAAGGGATGAACCTTCCCAGTGCCCCCGGACAGCATAGCAGTGGGTTTGGGGCAGCTTGAGTGCCCTTTGGGCTGCAGGGTGGGCTGAGCAAGCAGCCTGAGGGATGAGGTCCTGGAGGAGAAGGGCAGCACTTCCCCCAAAACTTTTATCTCCCCACTCTAAGCACCTGCCCTTCACAAGAACGCACTCCTTTGTGCCCAGACTCCCTAAACCTGCTCGCTGGAACAACACTCCGCACGCTTACAGCACCGCACTGCATTTTTACATGGCTTCATCAAGCTGAAACACACTGACAAACCCAGTGTGCATCTAAACTCAGTGACGTGACAGCACCCGATGGCTCTGGATTCACAGCTCTTCCCCCTGCAAGCTATTTGCTTGGCTTTTCTAATAATACCTTCCTTGGCTGGCAGCTCTCCAGGGCTGTCTAAAGCAATATGCAAGCTAAACATTTTTCCTCTGATTTCAACATTTTCTTATGAGTAACTGTACAGTATTTTACCTAGCGAGTATTCCTGATTGCTGTAATTTAAGAACAGAGAAACAGACTACAGATGTAATATTATTATTACAATTGGCATTCAAGGTGAAAGGCGTAACAATTAGCTAAGACTTAGTGAAAACATAAATGTAAAAATCTGCTTTAAAAGCCCAGCACATGGCACGCTTAGAACAGCTAATTTACCGCACATATTCCGAATTGCTCGAGTGTTGCAACAATTCGCCCAGCAAGATCCTTCTCTAATGTTTTTCTTGGGCTTGCGTAGTGTTTCCTGGGGGGGGTGGGATAGGGGAGGGCGATGACTTTCACGTGGCAAACACCCACCGTCTTGTTTTGCTTTGGAATAACAAACATGGTGTGTTCTTCAAACCTGAAACACAGATCCTCTCTTACTTCCATCTCTCTTCTGTGTGTATTCCCAGTAAAGAAACGGTGTTTAGATGACGTCTGTAAACATATCCTCAAATTTCAGAAAGGAGAAAAGCAGAATGGCTTCCAAAATCTGAGGTCTCTGATTAAGTTTGTATTGCTGAAGTTGAGAGGCTATTTTGCGAATGTTTTAACATTTACAAGTAAATAAGTACTTGCAGTTACTGTATCTGATTACTGAGAAAAGTATTTGTTATGTTATTACACAGATTCAAATTGCATCTTGACCTTTTCTCGTTTAATCTGTTTACTGCAACAAAAGCAGTGATAGATAAATCTGAACACAAGCGTGCATTACACCCTCCTCTAACCAAAGCCCCTGTGTGCGGTGCATTCCGCAGGGCTGCACAGCAAGCTCCTTGCCTGTCTGTTGTGTTCTGAGATTGGGTCAGCACCGGGCTTGAAAATCCACCCAGTGTCCAGGACCAGCACCTGCTTTAGCTGTGCCCTCCTGCAGGCCTCCTCCCCCCCTCTTACACCCTAAAAATAGTGCTTAAGTGGGACTAAAGTGGTGCGCCGGTCATGTGCTGGCCTTTCGCTTGGGGTGAGTTTCGCCCTCGGTGAAGAAACTGAGCAAAGCTGATGTCAAGGCTAAATGCCCAGCCTCAATGTTTGGGGGCTGCATTCCCCCCACCTGCATCTCCCTCCACCAGCATTGGATTATTTATTTATTTATTTATTTATTTATTTATTTAATTTATTTTCCCCATATAAAGTTTCAGTAAAAATAACTTCAGTTGTCTCCAAGAATGAGATTAGGGAAATTTACATTATTCGATCAATTTTTTCCAGTGTGTTTGGTTGGTTTGTGGGTTGTTTTTTGGTGGCTTTTTTTTTTTTTCTTTTTTGTTAGTCTCGGAAATTACGCACAAAATTGACATTTAAAGAAGCCAAAGTCATAAAATCAAGAACTCAAGAGGTAGGAAAACTGTATTGCTAGAGCTGCTTGCACCCCACGCCTTAAAAGGAAAGCAGTCTGGTCACGAGCTCACAAAGCCTCAATCACCACCACGATGGAACCGTTATGAGAACAAATCACTATCGTGTAGAAAAATTGATCTCTACGGGAACCAAACATGGTCAAAATTGAACGAATAGGACAGCAAATGGCAAGAAAATAAAAGCAGCCCTGGCTGGAGCAGAGGAATGCTGCGCTGGAGAACAGGATTCTCAGATCTGCTGTTGCCTTGGATTGCTTGGGAGCTACTGAGTAAATCATTGCAACCTCACTTTTCAGCAGCAGTTACAGCCTATTGCAGCTCTCTTCCATGCCCAGTGCTGGAGCTTGGACGTGTAGGGCGCCAAGGCACTAAAAACTAGGAGTTTCCATGAACTCAGCGGTTGTTGGGCCTTGAATGCAGACAACATGCCATCACCTTGAATCATCTCCGTCCCTAACCCTCCCAAAATAAGTGGATGTGCTGGAGCTGAACCTCCCTGAGGCTCACTTCCTCACCTGCACACCCAGACTATACTACCCTTCTTCTTTGTAGGGAACTGTAAGCACCTGCACTCCCACAGACCTGGTGCACACACATACAGGTCAGCGGAGTACCCAGGTACTGCAGTAGGAATCGCCATAGGAAAAGCCCATCAGCAATTATCAATTCCATCTTCAGGCATGCTTTGAAAACAGCTCAGCAAATGAAGCGCTGAAGAATGAGAGTTAAGATAAAATATTGACTAGCTCCTCCGTCATTGTCTGGTCTGTGCCCTAGATAGCACAAAGGGGATTTTGGAAAAGGCAGAATGGAAGCACCTAGTGAAAGGCTTGTGTTCCCTCTCTACAGAGCTTTGCAAATTTGCAAATTCCATATATTTGTCTATATGTATATGCACACATTATGCACTCACATCTACATACATTTCATATATATAAAAATCATTTTAATGCAGCTGTGTGCACCTCTGTGTAGAGAGTCATATAAACGCATGCAAATACAGAGATACGCAGGCACATTATTATACTAATACACTTCATGTACTTTATGTACATATTTGTATTTATGTGTATACTAATATAATTTATCTGTGCGTACCTAAACCTTCACAAAGCACAAACAACCCCTAAACACCTAACACAGCCCTTGATGAGAATTGCCCTCTCTGCTTGGAGCAATTATTTGCCATTAGTGCTTAACAAGAGGAGGTTCAGCTGGGATGCAACAAACAAGGAAGCTGTATGGATTGTTCAATATTAGCCTGACTGGTTCTCAGCTGAGGCAATAAGTGATTGTATCACACCTCCTGGATATTTCAATCCCCTCACAGTAGTTTTTATCACAGGGGAAAAGCACCTTATTAACCTGACCCTTGCCAGGTCCCTGCCACGTCCCTTTGTGCAATGCTGTCAGCCCACACCGGTGCCCCTTCCCACTCCCACTGCTGTGCTTGCAAGCCCACACTGCTCAGGGTTAAGTGACCAACAAGTCGAGGAGCAGGACGGCTCACCGAGGCTGCCTTCCTCCCTGAAAATCCTCCACGTGGATTATTCCACAGTTTAAGAGGAAGAAAGAACGCACGAGAAATAAGGTAAAGTTAAATGATGTATCAAAGACGTGCCCTACTCCGGTACGTTTTACAGCACATCTCACATCATCACCCCATTCCTGCACTCCCCACCATCAATGGGAGTTGTGTGCATCAGCCCTCGAGCGCGAGCACCGGGCAGCCCCTATGTGAAAAGCACCATTTTTTTCGTTACAGCCCAGAACCGAAGTATGCAACGAGCACATACTGCAAAGGCATTCAAAATATGACAAAAAAAAAAAAAAAAAGAAAATTGTTCAAATGCTTTCAATCTGCGGAAAACAAATGCTCTCTTCACTGGTTTCTCTGTGGCAAACTTATAATTCCATCCAGAAAATCCAACATTCCCAGTCTGGGTTAACGACCATGCTACCAGACATGAGTTTATGTTTTTCATGCACATTTCATGTATTCCCACATGCTGTGTTGCTGCCAATAATTTATGACTGATCTGCACCCAGCCTGCCCTTCAGCATTTCATTTAATCTCTGCAACAGTGATTTACAATGACTCATCATTAATACAAAAATGTACATGTGTGTTAACAAGTTTGGAAGAATCTAAGGAGGGAGGCAAGTATTTTTTTTTGAAGTTGTGGCTGAACGACTCAAGACTCCAAAGAATAAAGGTAGAGCTAAACCAGCAATGGTGCCCTGCCTTTTCCCTGCAGCGCAAATAAATAAATAAATAAAAATAAACGGTGCAAGGGATTTCTCATGCAAGCTGCATTATATGGGAACGTATTCAGGGGAAAGGTGGGAGCGTGTTCCCATAGCGCACCCCGCGGCCAGCTCTTCAGCAAGTTGAGTGTGCAATTTGCACGCTCAGCTTCTGCCCCACAGCCTTCCTGCTCTTCAGCACCCCAGCAAGAGCAGGGGCTGGGTTACTGTGTCTCAACATCTCCATTCAGCACCCACGATTGAAAAGCCCCGACCGTCTCTGCAGTGTTACATCTTCGCAGAGCTGGGGAGGAAAGGGGAATTCTCTCAATAATTTATACAATTGTAACGCCATGGCAGAATTGCCAAACAAGCTCGAGCAGAGGAAGCCTGCCCTACATCCGCAAGACTTCAGTTATAATGTATTTTGACCTACTTTTTTTTTTCATGCTTTGTACATAAGGAACTTATAAAAACACATCTGACACAAAGCCAAAGTAAAACTCCTCAAACGAGAGATGAGGTGGGTACTGAAATTCACCCGGGGAAGTCACTCAGGAGAAATTCCCCCGGCTTTAGTTCAATGCACTCCGAGTTCATCACAAGCACTTCTTTTGGTGGCCCACCCTACATGGAGCTTGGTGTCCATGCAGGACCCCTGCCCACACCATCCTCCATGGCAAGCCTGGCTCTGCCCCCACGCCCACCTGCAACCTCAGCCTCCCAGTGCTCACCCGATAGGTGACTCTGAGAGCAGCTCCCAGCCCTCTCTGGGGCTGCCCCAGCCTCCCTGTGCCACCCACAGGAGCTCCGCCCCTGGGCTACTTTTGCTTACGCCAGGATGGAAGGACAAGGACGGGCACCTGGCGGAACCTGCTCCAGGGCCCTCCCAGGCAACACACACCTGCTCCACCCTACCCTTCAATATGGTCCTGCAAACACAGCCATCTTCTGCACTGGGTGGACCATCAAGAACAGCCCTGTCAACCAGGGTATCGGCTGGACAACAGCTGAGGGACAGAAAGCTGAACCAAATGTTAATTCTTCCTAGCTGAACCAAAACACTGCCATTTGAGTTTACTTATAACGTGTACTTTACGTTTAGTTCCTTTTATTCCTTCATTTTAAAGTATCTTGGAAGCCTACTTGGCATAGACGAAGTATTTGGTGTTTCCCTTTATTCAGTGTCTTAAAGGACTTCAGAAAATTGATCTCCCAGGGCTGCTGTGGGGTCACGGAAATTGATAACCCTTACAAGCCATGCTTATGTGAGCCCGCCTGCGTCTCCCAGATAGTGCACTTTGTAAATTAATCCTCCAAAGGCAAATATATTGTAAGTAGCTTGTTATCTCTAAAGTACTAAATTGAAGAATACACGGGATTATATTGACAGAAATTACATTTTCTGTAATGGGGTTTAATATATCTGAAATCTCTCCCATAGGCTCCCACTCTCTCTGACTGAGGAGGGTTTGTTAATGTAGGTGCAATGGACATCAAGACCAAATTTATTCACTAAAATGGATTAGGCCATGTAATCAGAGCTTCAGTAATATTAATCTCTGACACTTATTGAACGGAAAAAGTACTTTTGTCTGCAAACTGGCATTCCTCCCTCCCTTTTCCCCAGCAGGCTTGCCGTCCGCCCTGGCCATTTTCTGGGTATTACTTCAAAGAGGATAAGGTTTCCCATCATAAACACTAATCTGAAAATATTAGGACAATTAATTAGATACACTTAGTTTTACAAGGCATTAGATTGCAATACACTTCCAGTATGATACTTGTTCTGAGACAGTGGGAGAAACCTGAATTTGGATGCAGTAACAAAGGATAATAAATTAAAGTTCTTTAAGGGCTCGCCGTTGTGTTTTCACACTTAAATCAAGAGTAATTTTCACTGGGGGCCTTCGCCACATCTCAGACAGCCAGCAGCTCGAAACCCGCTGCAGATCCAGCAAGGATCCCTCAAACAAGCACTACTCCAGCAAGCCTCAGCCAGAACCAACAAGCACAACTGCCCCGTGCAGCACGTCAGCATGATATAGTATGGCTGTCCCCAAAGTTTGTTCAATCAAACAGAACTAGACTTTTTAAACAAAAAAAGAAATGGGTATAATGGCATCACTCAAAAAGAAAAAACCCACCAACAGCATTAAAAAATAATAATAAAAACCCAACATACGACAGCATCACAAAATAACAATGCAGTCTGCAGAAGCAGAGCCCATTTTTTCACCAAACCATTCTTGCCCGTATTTTTTTTAACCAAACTGCTCAATAACAAACTTCTCAGAATGGATGGGGCTGTCCGTTCAAGAGAACCGGGACCCAAATTCACCAAAACCACTGGCAAAGCAAAGGGCCAGAAACTCGTACTTGTGTTCCGCAGCAGCAAACCTCCCAGTCCCCGTACCTGAAACCACTCGTCCCACGCCATCCCTTCTGTATCAACACAACGTGGGAGCAGACACTATGAAGGTGTCCTCCAAAATGCCAAGGGTCAGCCAGGGGTGCCAGCGGCCGCGTGAAAACACCAAGCAAAGTTACTTACCAATTGTTCACTTGAAGTATAGTGAGCCCCGTGTCTTGTGCCAACTGCTTTTTCTGTTCTTCTGAAGGGTAAGGGTGCTACAAGACACCAAAATAAATACATACATTTTAAACAATGCTTTTTATTTTATTTTATTTTATTTTAGGCCTGCTTTTTACCAAAATAACCCCCGGCAAACCCCCAAAAAACCCAGAAGTGTGTGACATCTATTACCGAAAGGTGAAAACGCTGAGGTGTGTCACTCTTTTATAATTATTAATGGGCTACTACATCACTTAATTAATGGCAGTAAAAGACAAGCCAATTATAAAGATTAGTGAAGTGGAGAAATGACTGCTCAGGATACTGGCAGCACCTTGATACTCCAGAGGATATTTGTTGCCTTAGCTGGACGTTTTTGCACTTGTCTCCAATGAGTCAAATCTTGGTTGTTGTTTTTTTCTCCTTCTGTATTGCACGGAACAACACAGAATGCGATCCAGCACTTCTCTCCGAAACCAAAATGCACTGGCGATTTCTGAGATTGCAAAGACAAATCTCGCCAGTGCCCAAAATAATTTGCAAATAAGATCAGCATCCTGAACATAAACAAATGCCTGCGTTTTGAATGCAGGCCAACGCAAGGTCAGCGCTCAGCACATTTTTGCCTGACATTAACATAGCTGCGCTGCGCTAATCCTAAGAGACAGAAAACAAATGCTGCTTTAATTGCAGATAATGTTAAAATTAAATCATAAGTTAAGTTTCTTGTGAGAACTTGATTGCTTTCTCAGAAAATTTGCTTCTGCATGAATACAGATTGCTTAATAAATCAACAGCGGAAACCACATCCAAGTTTGAATCTAGAAATGACACTAGTGATATTATGTCCATGCTTTCCCTCCTTGTAAAAGTGTTTTTGGCCCATGAGGAAATGGCCAAGCACCACAAATGTAGCACTTCCCAGCCTTGGCTCAGGAGTCCAAACGCTCCCAGCTTGGGCGTGCCAATGGGCACTGGGTCAGGGCCACTGCAAGGCAACCCATTACATTTCGGTAAGAGCATTTGGGAAAACTGCTCAGACCCACCCGACCATGGCATTTAACAGCTGTTTGTCACAAAGCATTTGCTGTTACACACACACAGTCCCATATTTTTTGGACCTATTCTTCAACAAAATATTGCAAGAGATGTAAACTGAAACCTTGCGAAGCGTAAGGATTTCAAACCTTGTAAAATTCAGCAATCTTATTGGTACCGTAACTATTTAGCAGATTTTATACACTCTTGTAACCAGCATAATCTGACATCTAATGGCTATGTTGCACGGCTGAATTAACTCGCTTTACCAAATATGGATTTTTGCCGTAGCATCCCATTGCCCACTGAGCCCATTCCAAAGCCCACTGCCATGCCCATCAGCTCCTGAAGATGCACTCATGCTGCCAAAACTGGCAGGGAGCTCTCTCTTCCTCTACAAATAAAGCTTCCTGACAGCCAGCCCACAGATAACCTGCACATCTGTAACCTACTCCCCGTTTTTTTGTGTATGGATGCGAAAAAGCTCCAGAACTGCGAGCTGTGAGGTGGAGGAAACAGGGAAGGGGGGGGGGGGACGGGTTAAGGTTGTTTCTTTTCACGGATAATTTGCATTTTGTACATACAAAAATACAGCATGAATTTTATAGTCTTCCTCACATACAGATACACCCCCAACAAACAGCCCTCCTTGACTTGTGTCCATCTATCTGAGCACAACATTTTGCTTCCCTTTAAAAAAAAAAAAAAAAATCCCTACAGAGAAGATCTGCAACATTTTAATCTTGATGGCTTGCTTCCCATTTCACTGCTTTGCCATCAAGCGAGGACAAAATCACTCCTTTTTCTTATTTCGCTTTGCCACCTTACATGTGATCTAATTTTAAGTAATTGAACAAACTGTGTCTAATTTCATGCAGCAAGCAATAATTACTAGACAGCCTCTAGCTATTGGAATGGAGAACCCTGTCTCCATTAAGCAATTTTCAATTGTTCTGGACTTTTTTCCAAATAGACAAGACTGGATAAAATTAGCCATCAGAATAATACAGTCACTGTCAAAATAATTGCTTTTAAAGTCTCAAATTCCTTTAATTGTGGTGTGCTTAAGTTCATCTGATGACTTTTTTTTTTTTCTTTTTTCATAGCTTAGCACAGCACAAACTTTTAATTTCATAAAAATCGATAATTGCCAGAATCACATGACAGCTACAACTCTGTGTTGCTAATCCCTCTTAGCTAAAGGTTCCCAAAGCGGCAGGCTTTTCATCTCCGACCCCGTGTGTCTAAAATACCTTCAGCATTGGGCATCCTTATTATATAAGCTTTCTGCAGATCGTACCAGTTGTTCCTTTGTAGGCTAAAAAATAAAAATGACTTGACAAAGAATCAGCACGCCACAGGCTAGGTTGCTAAAAAAAAACATTCAAAGCCTTGTTGCATTCCCACCCACGGGGCGAGGAAGGCCTGGGCTGCAGGCAAAGGCAGACGGCACACTGCAGTGGAGAGAAAGGGGGAAACCCTGAGAACTGCCATTTTCTGAAGAAATAGGAAATTCACTCCAAACTGTTTGTGCCGATCCTTATTACACCCAGGCAGCAACAACAGGCGCTTTCCTAAGGCTTTGTAATGGTTTGTTTAAAGATGTACGGGTAGGTAGGTCTTTAGCTATATATTTGTATATGAATATGTATCATGTATTTCATAGAATCATAGAATGGCCTGGGTTGAAAAGGACCACAATGATCATTTGGTTTCAACCCCCCTGCTGTGTGCAGGGTCGCCAACCACCAGACCAGGCTGCCCAGAGCCACATCCAGCCTGGCCTTGAATGTCTCCAGGGATGGGGCATCCACAGCCTCCTTGGGCAACCTGTTCCAGTGCGTCACCACCCTCTGGGTGAAAAACTTCCTTCTAATATCTAACCTCAACCTCCTCTGTCTCAGTTTAAAACCATTCCCCTCGTCCTTGTTTCTGCATATATATAAATACATACACGTGTGGAAATGTGCACCTAAAACCAACGCCCTGGTTCCCGTTGGCAAGTACACCTACCACTCAGACTACTTTGGGATATCAAAGCAAATTGTACCACTGTTCGATAAACAGTGACTTGAGACCTTCACTTTGTTGTGTACATTAGCTCCTGCCATTATCTCCTGAAAGCTTAATTATTTGCAAACAATTGATCAAGATGGGAATTTGAGAAAAGATACACCAGACCACCGGGAGAGCTGCAATGCATTAGGAGAGCAAACAGAATTACCCGTAGGTCTCACAATAAGAATTAACGATTGGGACCATGCGCGGGGCAGTGCAAGTAGCTGTAATGTTCCTGCTGGAGTGTTTTCCATTTGATCTGCATTAACACCTCCAGAGTGGGGGAAAGCCATAAAAGGGTGATTACGTAGGGAGGGCTGAGCCTCCTTCCACAACCAGCCCAGCCTGGGCTTCTAGGGGGCTGCAGGCACGTTCTTGCCAGGGAAAAGGGCAAATCCAAAAGGAATTTATATTTAAAAGGTAGAAAGCAAGCACAGAAAAAAAAAAAAAATAGTATTTTGAAAGAATAAGGCTGAGAGTAAATGACCTCCGAGCCCAGCCTGGATATTTTCTTATAATGCTGTTCTTTCGGATTTGGTAATGCTGCTACAGCATTACAGAGCAGCATCCACCTAACAGTGGGAGACCTGGTGCTTTTCCCTTACCATAAATCTAGCACTGAAATGCGGATTGTTTGGCACCATTAATGTGTTTTTGAGGCTCTGTGGTATTACTTTTAATAATGACTTAGTACAGAAGTGATTGCTTAATAACACCATCAAAGTCTGCATGCAAATGAAAATTATCCCAGGGGGATTTGCCCAGGGTAATACGAACAGTTAGGGAGCATTTGAAAAGGTAAAAATAACTATGCAAAATATGAGTCAGAGCAGTCGTTTTAGCTGTAACAAAGAAATCAAAGTGACAGGGAGAAAAACCTAACTTTCCATCATATTCTCCCTTCACCGTTTTATGAATGGTATTTAGAGAGCAGCAGCCTTAATAAAAGCCCTTTTTTAATGCAGCCAAGATCACTTTTAGCAAAACAAAGAATAAGATTTCTTTTTCTTTTTCTTTTTTCTTTTTTTAAAATCACCTTTGACTACGGCCAGTGGGTAAAGTCTACAGAACGTACAAATGGAACGCATCCAAGCTCCTATCTTAATGACACTCCTTGTTCAAACACACTGCTTTCATCCAATTTTCCACACAGGACTGCCCATGTTGGATGCCAAGACAGTGCTTTATCTTCCCCGTGCTGGTCATCAGGCACCAGGAACGTGCTCTCACTCTGACTTGCCCGCTGTAGTGGCACATCCCAACGG
The DNA here is from genome assembly GCA_030625065.1 of Alectoris magna. NCBI lineage: Eukaryota > Metazoa > Chordata > Aves > Galliformes > Phasianidae > Alectoris > Alectoris magna. The sequence goes on from CM060562.1 coordinate 8,183,186, forward strand.
TTGCAGCAAAAAGGAGGACCTGCCCTACAGGAGGGGTGGTGGAAGGGTTCCAGCACAGCCCTTATCACGGCAGCGCTGCCGCTTGGCTGGACGTGTCGGAGGGCGGCTTCGGAAGTTCTTTCATCCCCTTCCTCCAGCCCTCTGCCTCCTCCTGAGCTCAGCTTAATGCTCCAACACCAGCTGACCTTGAGCTAAACCCTGGAGTGTGATGGGAGAGAAACTAAGCCCCAGAACCTAAGCTCTCCAGAGCCTCTATTAACCCCTTGCTAGTCTCAGTACCAAAGGAAAATAACACTGTGATGATGTTATCAGCTCGCCTAACTCAGCCCACACCTAGCTCAGCCTGCACTTAACTCAGCACCCATAAGCACAAGCTGCCAGTCGCCTGATGCCAAACTCCAGATGCCTGCCTTGCCCATGCACAGAGTTGGCACTGCCCCCCACCTTTCCCAGTTCACATTTCAACTGTTTACATTGCTTGAAATCAAATTGATCTACTATAATTTTTTTTTTATACATATCCATAATGTGTGCCTATTGTCTCTTGGCTTTATGAATTAGTTTGACTATTTCAGTGAATGCTTTTTTGTCTCCTGACTGCACATTATCAAAGGGACACTTTGTGCCTGCCATTTGCATCACAAAAGCAGTGCATGGTGTAGTCTAAGAACATAGCTTGAATTTCTAGCAGTTGAGCCCTGGATCCTCACACACACGGCACTCACAAAGAATAACGGGGGTTCCTGCCTTTGCCAGGCAGCCAGAAATGTTTGGATCGCTGTTGGGGAAGTCACAGGACTTCAACCTGCTTTTTTCCCTTGCCACTGTGCATGTTGGGGCAGCGATACAGAACGTGTACAGCACACTGCCTGTGCTGTACACCTCCTGGGTCAGTTCACGGACAGGCTCTGGGACCTCCCTTATATTCCAGCTCAGAAGTTGCTGAGCTGAGGTGAGCCGCTAGGGAAAAAAAAAAAAAATTCAACTCGGAAGCTGAAAACTTGCTTCTGTTTATCACAGGGGACTGGCTTGCACGCCAGAGGAAATACTGAGCAGCGAGCAGGAAGTTGTCTTATTAGGAATGCATCTATGAGGTGAGGAAGAAAAACCCCTCTGCAAAGTTTGCACAGTCCTTTCCTTGGCTGAGAGTGGTGAGTCAGCCTGATAATGCTGCTGAAGTGCGTGCTGGCTCTGGCATTTAAAACTCCACGTTGCTTTTTCAGCCCAGCAAGAAAACGCGCTCCATATGACACAGTCCCACTACAGACAAAGCCAGCCTTTTCCTCTCCCAAAAGAAAATATTTCCTCAACTTATTATAACAGCCTAATATCCCTGCAACAAGATTTTCATAGCATTACTGCTACTAAATCCTGGTGCTGCCGGAGCTATTGAACTGCTAACTGCAAATGCAAAACCAACAGGCACGCTCAGCCCTGTAAAGTTAAAAATGCATAAAAACTTGCAATGTGACACGATGCTGCAGCCCTCTGCTGCTACAGTGTGACCGTGTGCTGTGGCACAGCTTCTGCAAGAGCTCTTCCTACCTAACGGGCTCTGGGATGCTTCCCAGTGCTCCCCTTGCAAAAGGTTTTGCAGGCGGCACTGACAACCACACTGAAAATAAAAGGGGAGGAGAGGAGGCAGGATCAGGGTTTCCTAAGGGAAGCACACGCTGCAAGCACAGAGCCAAGCTCCCGAAGTTTGAACATCCAAATGTGTGCCCGCGGTGTGAGCTGATCAAACAGGGCTGTGTTTGGTTTGCAGGCAGGGAGGTGGGGGCTTTCATTAGCGGGGGCTGGAGAAGGGGAAGGAGGCATGGACAACAGTGACACTTTAACGAAGGAGTCACGCTGGGGGGAAAGGAAAGCTCTGTGCTTTCCTTACTTCCCATTTCTCCTTTTGTAAATAATGTTCTTGCAAGAGTTGTCTGTGAACAAGTTTTGGCATTTGCTAACATAAATATCCTCTCCAAGGCCAGTGGAGAGGCATGGTATGGGTTGGGATGCGCTGCCAACACTTCTCTGGTGGCCTCATCACATTTTTCATAATGTGAGCACTCATTAAGGAAAAAAAAAGTTCAGATCATCCCTTACACAGGATATTACAGAAGTCAGAAAATGGAAAAACCTTTTAACTGACCTAATCCATCCCCTGGCTGCTACAATATTATTCCTTCCATACCATGTATCATTCCCCGCTGCCTTTTCCAGCTCAGTTTCAGCCAGGCCAAGCAGCGGTGCTCCTGCTATTTCCTTTTGGAGACACTGATAGACCTCAGTTCTTGAAGCCTGCTCCACACATACCAGCCCTTGGCTGGAGCACTCCCCCGCCATACCAGGGCAACTGAGCAGAGACTTCCCCATGTTAAACATTCCTGTAGTGCCTGGACATACGCTCAGGCAGAAACATAAATGCAGTGCTTGCACACATACATTGACTTCTCTTAATAAGCTGAAGAGGTGATTTTTTGCTCTAGTGTCAAGACAATTTGTGATAATGGGACATGGCCAATGCATTTCCCCATTCTCTGTCCTGTTTTTCTTTATTATTACCTTATTACTGTACCACAGCCTAAAAATAACCAAGGACAAGGTAATTAAAATAAGTACTGCAAGAATAAGATCAGCAAAACTGTCTTCAGCACAGCGCACAACCGAAAGCAGTGAAATATTACATCCAAGTGACCCTGAAGTAACCGAGGAAACGCACCCGCAGACTTCCAACCACATTAGGGCTAAATTCCCACCCTGCAGATGAAAGTTTTCAGTTCAGGCAGCACTGCTCCTAGTGGGCTGCTGAGTTGAAGGAAGGGGAGCTGCCAGCAATTCCATCAACGGGCTCCTGTTGTTGTCAGAGCCAGCCCACAACAGATTAGCTCAGGTAAATATGTCCTGACCAGAAGCCTGTTCCCAGCAATAAGTCACTGTCCTTATCTACCTTAAATGACTTTCTAAACAGGTGGGCTCGGAAATAATTCCACAATCTCTGCTAAACTGCAGCACCAGAGGGTGTAATCCCACAGAGCTCCACTTAAAGCTTTGATTTGTGCACTCTGTCCTTCTCAGGCTGCCTTTGGTATTTCACAGGCTCTCTCTGCATGCGGGGGACAAAAACACTCCCACCGCATCCTGGAGTGACTGGGGCAATGGGGCAAGGTCCCTAACAGCAGCCCCCAGCTTCAGGATGGAACAGGAGCTGCAGGAAGGATCCCGATGGAGACAGCACCCACGTCATGAAGAAACCAAGCAACTTGGGGAGTCCGCACCCTGAGCTGGGCCACAGCTCCTCTTGGAGGGACCAAGCAGACACGCAAAGAAAACTCACGGCACCCACCACATTGAGGAGTCCATCTCCAATGCCAACACAAGGGCCATTTCACATTTAAACATTTCCTATTTAGAACAAACAAACAAACAGCCACAGAAAACACCGAGGAAAGAAATGAAAAGATAAAGCTGCTATTTAGCAACGCTGCTTTGTTGGCATGGAAAGTCCTTGAACAAACGCCCCGTCCACCATTAAATATTCACAACGTATCCTTGTAAAAGAATAAAGCCCGTGCAACTTATAAGCAAAAACACAATGTGTTCTTCATAAAAAAAAGATGCATTTAAAGATCCGGGAGGAAGCAGAAAAAAAAAAAGAAGAAAAAGCCAGAGAAACAACACCGCTCTCGGAAGAAGCAGACACTCTTGGAAGTAGTGCACATTCTCCAGCGCTAATTTTCCCACTTAAATTACAGCGATGCTGTAGCCTCATCTCATTAGAGATCATTGTCCCCAGTAGACAGTTGTGTTTATGGGGGATTCTTGCTGTTCCACACCTGCTGCTCAGGTTGCTACGTGATCAAGCCTGCATACAAACAGCAGTCTTGAGGTTGCTGGACTGCAACTGATGAGCCCAGGCTAATTCAGGGGTGATTATGTAGTTTACTGGACCACTAAACCTCTTTAAGCTTGTAATTACTGCCTATTTGAGTAAAGAACATTCAAAAGCAATTCACTGCATCATGCCTGCCACAGCTGGAAGCAGGCTGCCAGCAGTCTGCGGGGACATTAAAATCTGCAGGGACAGGGATTGGAGCGCAGCTCGGCGGCACTCGCTGCAGCAGCCAAGTGTGTGCACATTCCAACTCACCTTCCCTGACCAGGCGAACTATTAAAGGTGCCATGAAAACTATAGGAAAGCCATAAAGATGACAAATAACGGGGCATAATTGAACAAACTGCATTTTAATGACTCTCCCCCCCCTCTTCTCCTCTTATCCTGGCTTTAAAAAAAAAAAGAAGAAGAAGAAAAGAAATAATAAGCCTTTTTGTCATGACAAGGGAAGGGAAAGAAAAGCCCTTTTGCGAAAGGGGAAATACGTTGTATCAGTGCGCTTCTCTTTTAAAAACTGGTTGTTGTTGTTGTTTTTTTCACATTTCAAAGTTTCTTATTTACTTATCTGTCAGCAATGAGGATGGGCATCTTAATTACTGAATCTACATGAAATCCTCAAAGAGCATCACCACACCTTGAACGTCTACGAAACCCCTCACGCTGCACCACTCACAAGCATAGAGAAGTGCCCCAAACTACAGCTTTGTAAAACAGCTCTGCCCTGCACTGCCACACAGAAGACAGGCACGGGTCCTTAGTACAGGGATGAGGTTCAAATCACTCAAATTATCATTTTCAATTGACTAAAGAAAAAGCCACCTTGGTTTTGCACAACCAGCAGCCTTTGGGAGAGGGAAGGCAACAGATCAATGGGATCTATGGCATCAGGTGAAGGGTTGGCAGTGGTGGGGGTAGTCACCAGTGAGCAAACCTGATGCCCAGAGTGGACTGCTCTGGCAGAGCCCATGTATGAGGGCTCAGAAATGGCCTAACGAGCTGCCCTATTAACGAGCAGCACAAGAGGTACTTTGAATTCTGGATATCCAGAATTCATCAGTGCAGTCTCCCTGTCCTTCTAACAACTATCGCAGCTGTGTGGAAGAATGGCACATGTGAAAAGCAACAATAAGTAAAATAAAATAAACCATTTCTATTGATACAGGTAACCATTGACTGAAGGCAAATTTAAGAGACGGGGCATTTTTCACTCCTTATCTAATAACCTGCCTTGTTTTAAAGTACGCAGAGATCTCATCTGTAGTAATAATCTCACTGTGTGTCTAGAGAGAGAAAGAGGAAAAAAACCCAAAACACGCAGTGTGAGCATGCTGCTGTTAACAAACATCAGCTTTTAAAGGAGAATATAAAAGCATGGGCAAAGTTTATTCTTAAAAAGCATGTAAATTCCCAGCCACAAGAATTCTCCAACTACCCCATCCGAGCTCCAAAGAGCCACGGGCTTATGTATTATCCAGCCATCACTCTTATTAATATTCATTAGGAAGGTCTACTTGCATTTTCATAAGCTGCAAAGGTGGCAAAAGAAACAATCAGAATTCTTTAACACACAGGCATTATCAATTCAACATCTGCCAAATAGGAGCGCATACAGATCTGAGGATGAAATTCAAATGCAATTTACCTGTGCTAGAGCAGGGCTTCACTTCCCAACACAGAGCGAGCTATTTCAGGCTCTCCCGTTTAATTCACCCCAGCTTCTACATTTCTGCTAAGTTCATTCTCCATTAGTCTTACCTTTAACATGAGAGTCCCTCATAAATTACCTTCATCATTCCTTAGATCTAACGAGTTCCCTTCTGTTAAAATGGCCCGCGTTCAGTAAGATTGCATACATGAATAAACCAGCCAAGCCTTAACTCTGTAAACTTGACTAAGCAATTCTGCTTTCTGACGAGAGAATTCACTTATCCACACAAACTCAGCGTGTGAAATCTCTTTGACTGGCTTCGGGGTGCAGAATTGAGCAGAAACACGGCCTTCCTGACCAGCCTGGGCTAAAATTTAACTCTGAGAGATGAATTAAGAAGTCTCCAAAAGAAAACAGCTCTCATTAATTATTTACCCTACTCAGCAAAGAAACCTGGCACATAATGCTAATGAATTTAAGACTAAAACAGGCATGTGCTTTCAGGATGATATTCATGCACACAAGGACCACACCAAAAAGGCAGAATACGGAGCTCTTGAGAGCCAGGAAAAAAACACATCTTGATTCTTCCCCAAATCTCTATATTTAACCCTGAATTAACATGCATTTACTCACAAGTTCACCATATATTAATTCCTTTCTTTATAAAAGCGTCATTTAAAAGGCTTGCATGGTCTCCAGGATATGATTTCCCACCTTCTGGCAACCTGCTTGGATCACAACGGCTCTCCACAAACCCAACCTTTTCTCCTCCAACATCAGTGCAGCTCTCTGCTAAATTCCACGTGGTTTTCAAAGCCCTGACAAAACCAAACCATATCCTCCCTCGCTGAGGGCTGGGATCGACTTTACAAGTCAGTGGGAAAGCTCATGGGGCAAGGCTCTTCCTGGGGCTCTCCACATTCAATGCAGGGGAACAAGCCCTGGTCCACAAACCTGCAGACATCACTGAGGTCTTTTGCAGGATGATGGATGAATGGCTGAGGCCGGGGTTGTGGATTTTGGAGGGGGCTCTCCAAACCCAGAGAAATCAGCTATGAGAAGTGAGTGGCCATCCCATCCTTAGCCAGAGCATCGCCATCTCCCTGCTCTCCTTCAAGGTCCAGACACATCCAGCACGTGCAGATGCCTGCACAGGTACTACCATAAAAGAAACAGCCAACATATTTAGAAGCAAAAGCATTTAGATGGCGTGTCACTTCCAGCACATTTATGATATGATGGCCATTAATTATTCAAAAGGATAATAACACTTAATTAATTAATTCATATTTCAATACCAAGCTCAAAAACACCCTCTCTGCTTCCCCCCTTTCTGAACAGAGATCTAAATGAAAGTAGCCAAAGACCAAAAAAATGTCACCACTAACAAGTCATAAAGTAAGAAAGACTGAGTAAGAACATTTGATCTTGTTCTGTACACGAACCTTTCTAAGATGACTGCTCCAATTAAAAAAAGAGTAGAATTTATCATTTTGATGATACAAAATGATGAACTTGACTATTATATGCATATATTTTGTTTAATGGCTTCATTTATTTTAATAACAAAGAGAAACTAGATCTTTACAGATGAAAGCTTTATTTCATGGCCTCAGTGCAACTGGGACTTTTAAAATCTGTGATGTTAACCAAAATGTGATAATGGATGTTCTCAAGGGCCCTATTTTATAGCATTTTATGCAGAGCCAAACTCTACGTGAGACATTACAAACATAATGTTTAGCCCTATTTTAAGAAAGTAGAACTGACTCCAGTGTCAGAGACCCCGTAATTGTTTTGTGTCTGCTGCTTGTTCCCTGAACAGTTACTTCTGCAGCAAAGTGTGGCTATAGAAATACTGTGACAAAGGCATTAGTTCTCTGAAGACTTATTATAAAACGGTACTGAAAGGCACCGTTTGTACGGTTTTGGCTGGGAGGGGATAAGAGTGAGATTGCAATATGACTACTTTATCTAGAGCCGGGTGCCTCGAAGGGTCTGCTGACATCCAGAAGAGGAAGAAAAGGATTAAAAAAATAAAGAAAAAGATGGCAGTTCTGCTACCATTTTTATGTCAGTTAATTCCTAAGATGGAATTAATCAGAAACACCTCATCAAACTTGATCGTGCTTTCAACCATTCAGAGGAACTCAGCTATCCTGCCATTTTTTATTATTATTATTATTTTTCATTATTTTCATCTAGGTAGACTGGAACCAGTTGTTCCAGGCAACCACGTCACTCATGCCAGTGCAGCACTAAAGATGCAGTGTTTCAGGATGGCAGACCACAATGGCATCTCATGACTAATGGCTGGATCTTCCCTGGCTGGGCGGCAGCAAGGCCCCAGGTCTGAGCTGCCACACATCCCCTCGTCTGCGGCCGATCAGCAGATGTAAGCACATAGGCCCTGTCAGGTTGACATATCATTCCTACGACAATGTCAACGAGTATTAATGTTCAATTATCTGTCCTAGAAATAACCCTCGCTTTTATGCATTGTATAACTGCATGCGTGGCGCCACAGTAATGCAAGCGACAAGGGCAGAAATGCCCGCACTCCCTGGTTGCTGTGAGCTGGCTGCCCAACATCGTGGTGACATTGCCTTGCGGTATGAGTGGACGCCTTCCCCCTCTTTTCCCTCCTTTCTTCTTTTTTTTTTTTGGAGAGTATGTTGCCAAGACCCCACACACCATTATCCTCCTCTTTATCGCATATCACCCCTGCCATCATTACACCAAGATACACTCACAAAGGCCAGCATTTGGGATTCCATGCTTGCTCTCAACCACAGCACGGCAGCTTCTTTGCTTTTATGAAGGACCATCCACTCTCTCTTTCCAATTTTTACACCTGCTCTCAGGTGTAATTTACCAAACCCAAACAGCAACGGTGGCTTCTTCCTCTGCCCCATCAAGCTCAATTGACCCACAGCATTAAGGCTGATGCAACTTGTCCAAGTGACACATTACAGTTTCCCTTCAACAAATAAAATTAGAAATAACACCCCCCAGCAGAGAGATGGCTTGAAGAGCAAACACAAGCTCGTTCCAGACATCTTTTACTACTGTTTGAATATTAAAATTATAAATCGCTTCTGCAGAGGCCAAATTCAAATCAGGCTCTTGGAGCAAAACACCATGTGAGTATTGCACCTAAATCAGCGTTACGGTCAAATCACTACTCATTCCAATCGGCTGCAATGGCGTTTGCGTGATTTTTGTTACTATGGCACAGCTTCCTTGAACTAACATTCAAAGGTTATCAGTTGTAAGTTATGCTTGCTAAGTCTTCTTATACAACCCACAATCAGAGGGAGGGAGTGGGAGGAAGCGGCGCGATAACCGGTGCCAGCTTCGAGATAAAGCCCTCCACGTAATCTCTGTTTATTTAGACAACCATCTCACCACAGCACCGGTGCAAAAACAACCCAGGTGGACGGCCTGGGGAATTTCTCCTGCCTTATCGCGGTTGCATTACATTTTGGGGGTAAAGGGAAGCACAGTCCCTTATTTTCTCAAGATAACTTTGAAAATTGATATAATTGTAAAAAGTTTGAGGTTTCGTTGTTTGGATTCACTTGGCAGGCTGGGTTGGGTTTGCTTTGTTTTCTTTGGAGGGGGGATGTCTGTAACAAAGCAGTGTTTTTGTGCTTTTCTGTTTCTGGAGTTTTTGGAGAAAAAATGTTTGCCGTATCAAATTTAAGGATGAGGATCCTGCTTTGAAATATTTCCCGCCAGAGGGGATTTGGGGTGTGTGGAGTAAATGCTCTCACCATGGGATCAAACCAGAGCAAATTCAGCTGATGGTACTATTTCTCCTGCTGCTCAAGCCCAAAGTTTCCTCTAACATATGCAAACTCATTTCCTCCCTTTTTCCCTCTGATGATTCACCCCACCATTCACTCCATCATTTTAGGTAGGGGGAAGTGATGAATGCTGCTGAGTGCCAGGTTTTTTGGTGCAAGATGAATAACCCCAAGGAGTTGCACCAAGTCCCAGGCTCCTGTCAGCCCTATAATTGATGATGGTTTCCCTGTAAGGGGTGGGGACTGGGACACATTACTGCTCAATAGGGGAAGTAAAAGGAGTGAATTGACTCAGCAACTATACCTTTTACCGAGGCTTCTAATAAGAATAAACTGATTACTGCCAAATGTACTTTGGCATCACAGGGAGGAGGAAAAAAAACAAAAAAAAAACATCAATCTGCTCAAAGGGAATAAATGTAATACCAGAAGTTTCTAAAAAAGTGAACTTTTAGACTCAGAAGTGTAGCAGTGTGTTTCGGCCAGGGCTGCTTCTTTCTGAGCCGCCATTAGCAGCTAAACCAGAAAATGAATTTGCAGCCTTAAAATACAAAGGTGAATGCTGCAAAACGATGGCTATAAAGCCAGCGAATCTTTTCCTAATCATCCAGGGTGACAGGCAGGCTGACAAGGTAAGGATACAGCAAAACCTACAACAGGACAGACCACAGCCAGCGTGCAGATTAGCACCAGGCTCCAGGTGAAAACATTTCACCTTGTGCAACACTAAATAAATCAAGGAGGCCAGTGAGGGACAACAAAACGAACAGGTAAAGATGATGTTTGTCACCAAGGCAAGAAGTCTTCGAGGCTGGTGCTGGGAGCGATGTGCATTGCTCCTGTCAGCAGAGATTTGGCACTGCTGTGCCGCCAAGGGCCATGAGCTCGAGCAGCCTGTGAGGACACTGGCCGGCGGTCCCCGTAATGCGTTGTCACCATAGCAATGAGGCTGGATGCAGGCAAGTGACAAGCTGCTGTCACCACTCGGCCCGGCCTGGCAGCCTGCAGGACCAGCCTCCCTCCTGCACAGGCCCCAGAGTAATCACCGGCCTGCCGTGACGGCTGCGGCCAGCCAGGCATCGCTGCACAACAGAGAGCCTTTGTTTCACTCCTCTTTGTGTGTTTTGGGGAAAAGGCAGAGGAAAGTGAGGAAGGGAGAGATGCAGAGTGGTGAAGCCGGCAGTGGCAGGGCACACCAGGCTGCCTGCTTCCCGTTGGGTGACTGCAACCCACTGCCCACATTGCCACGGCTGCTGCCTGCGTGCTCCGCCACCCTGCTGCCACAACTGGAGGACAGCAAGATGGCTTGCACCAGCCCTCTCAGCACTGGAAAGCCATCTTCTAGTGGGATTCCGTCTCGGCTGGCTTCTGTGCTATGTTTACCAGTGTTCTCGTGCACTCCCTGGCTATTCTCAAGCAGACACAGCATGTCGCACACTTGCCACTCCTCAGCAGCAAGTGAAGAGCTTGAAAGTTCAGTGCTTGAACATTTTAAAAATCTGATTTACTGTTCCAGGGAAACAAGCACGCAACTCATCTTCCAAAGCCAACGTAACGCATATGAGCAACTAAACTGAAACATATAAATTCCGTATATCCTTAAAAATATTATTGTCTGTAATTTAATCTAACAATATTTCGAGGCCTATAACCTTGCACGCAGAGGCAATTTCCCAAGCATTAATACTTAAATGGGTCATATGCACCACATCTGTCATTCTGTCCTGAAGTCTATGAGGCACAACCAAGACTCTGCAAGCCTATTGATTTTTCTAGCATTTGCTTTAATTTACTTAACCATTGAGAAATCCATCAGTACATAAAGGGCAACTGTCCATTACTGCCTCATTTGCAGACATTCTTTCCCCTCATTTTTTGGTAAATATTTCCTCTTAAATCACTGCGTGTTTACAGTGTAAAAATGAATCCAGAAAGTGCTCACACCTGTTTCTGTTCAGTAACTGCTGCACTGAGGTATATGTAATGTGCTTAAAGATAGAATAAATATCTAGACATTATTACATCTGTGTGCAAAGGGTGGTAAATTAGATCCTAATTACATTAACAGGGATTCTGCCTCCCAGCTTAAATTTTACATGAGCACTCTGTAAAAATCCAAAAGCTCTGCTGTGGTTTCTTTACGAGCTGGTGATTACAGCTACTTCCTATGCGGTCACTAAATATTCTGTTTACAAATAAATGAAGAAGCTTTGAGCCAACTTGCCAGGGTAATAATCCGTTTTTTTCCCCCAGCAAACCTTTACCACATACGCATGGCAACAATCAGAAGCCCTGGCTTCATCTAATTACTCTATCACATAATTTCACAAATTGCCTTTCCACTGGGGAGCCAAGTGCAAAACACGCTCACAGTGGGATTTCAGGCAGCAGCTTTCATTTACTACTCATTTCTTGTTAAATTAAACACAAAAACACCAGTTGTGTGAAAGAAGTCAAAAAAGAATGCTTGCAAATGAGTCAGACAAGTGTATCTTATATTTATACCATTCGCACAAAATAGCTCATTGGCAAGCTGGATTTTTAATGGCACCATTACAGCCTTTAACCCTTTTGGAGCCCTAGTGAATTTTTGGGAGCGAGCAATCTGCCCTTGTGGTATCAGACGTAGAACCCAGGCTGGTGATCTCTGAGAGAGTGCCATCCTGACCCACGTCCAGGTGCTGGAATGGCACCAGGAAGCACCTCACCCTACAGACCCATGGGAAAATAGCAGTGGCCACCAGGCACCCACCAGTCCCCTCTCTGTAACTTGAGGCCCCAGTTAAAACTTTGCATCACCGTATGCTACAGACTGCCTTGCTACCAATCCCACCTCTGACCGACCCCTTCAGCTACAGGGGTTTTGGAGAGAATTTGTCCCACAAATTCCCAGCGTCAGTGCGTTAACACCCATCCAATACAAGGGAGGAACAGTCCTACAACTAAATCAAGTGTGATTTTAAGTGCACACGGGCACAATTCACATTTCAGCCCAGTGCATCCCCAAGGTGCAGGGGAACCAGCGGGACCGAAGGGCAGAGGGACCCAGAGGGCCAGAGCCCTGCTAATTATCTGCAAGCTAACGAGGCAGGATTTTAGTCTGCCACTGAGGAGCATAGATTATTTTGAAAATAATTGTGGCAAGTGTAATGTTGCCAGTGGAAGTGAACCAGAGGTTACACTGCTCTAAGATGACATTTTTACATCAACAAGTACAAAACTAAAACAAGGCCATTAGTAATTAAAGCTGGTCCTTTTGTAGCACCAGAGCCAGTAGGTCAGGTACCGTTTTACATCACAAACCAGGCCTTTATGGCTGTAGATTTGCCAGTATTATCTGCACAGGGAGAAGAAAACATTAACAGCAGCTGCCTGTGTGCTTCCACACTGAAAATCCTATTCATCCAGACAGGTGGAGTAATTTTAAAGCCAATGTGGTGCAATTTTCATGCAACTAATGCCACTGTTTACTAAAACACCGCCATTACTACTGTTTATGAAAACATTACTAAAATTGCATTTTATTCATAAGAATCCAAAGATTCTGGTTGTTACCAGCTTCAGAATGACTGCCCTGGTGCAGCTCATACCCACCGTGTCTCCCAACCCAAGATCACCACTCAGGGGCAAGGCTGGCCATGACACATAGCCAGGTTCTGCATTTCTGAGTGACAAATGGGTGGCTGCCATGCAATGAAGAGGAAATTTGCCTGCTAACATTGTAGGAAGGCATCGAGATGTCAGGTGTTGGCCTGATGCAGCGATGCCTGACAGTGAGATCCAAGGTTTCTCCTCTCTGCCATTCCCATGCACAGCACAAGATCCTGTGCAAATTAGTAGGGCTCCGCCCATGGATCTACTGGTTAACTGGATGCATCTAATGTTGCATTTACCTTCTTGCAAATATCACCTAGGGACCCCAAAACCTTGACTGATGTACAGGCAGGCGGCCTGAGAAGAAGACTGTCACTTTCAAGTTGCCATTACAGAACAGGGTCTAAGCTTCCTAAGATAAGGTCTGTCCTTCTCCCTCTGAGTTTAAAGAAATTCCTCAAAAAACATCCTGTATGTGTACCCCGAGATGACCCCCATCTATCAATGTCAGAACACCTCACTTTTTGCATAAGTGACACAGAGCATCAGAGTGGGAGTAAGCTTGTTTTGTTTTGTTTTTACATAATTCCAACATGTTTTATGCTGCACAATTTGGATTGAAAAGGGTCAGCCAGTAGCCAAGAAAGGAATGTTTGTGCTATACCTGATGTGTGAAAAGCACTTTCAGGGCAGAAGTTTCTGGTTCATAAAACAGAAGACCCATTGGTGAGTCTTGCAGACTTTGCCTTATTAAAATGATGGCCCACCACTGGAATGAAACGAGTACTCTGCAAAGTATTATGGGTCTAAATCAGGAAATGATGCACAAGGCGAGGTAAATTAAATAACTACATATTAACTTAAACTCTTTTCTGCCTACTTACCTTCTCTCTACACATATATTTAGCATTGCCCTGGGTTAGAGGGTGAGGAGATAGGACTGTAAACGTGGCCTGATCATACACTGAAAAATAATTTTTTCATCTGAGCATTGTAGAGGAAAGGATAAAACTGTTTATGGAAAAGATTAACTTTCCATCAAGAAAAAAAATACATTTCACAATAAAAGTTTTCTCTGGGAAATTTCAATGGGTAATTGGTAATCATAATTAGTTAACGTTAGGAATAAGGGCTTCTTGAATATATGCAGTATCAGTGCGGCAGTTCATTCAGCCATGGGTTAAGTTCATGCAAACAGATGTAGGATATTCTATGCCAGAGCGAGGGAATGAATCTTACACAACTTTATGTACCACTTCCAAATCTGAGCCTATCTGAAAGGCAGCTTATCTTACACCGCAGATTAACACATCACATCAGATATGTGCCCAACTGGTGTGGTGCCTCATATTTTGGCACTTCACCTGATCTGATTAAGTCACTCACTAGCTTTCGCTGCTGCTCTGTGAAACTCCTTCAAGAGTGAGGAGATTGCCAATAAAAAATTAACACTGGCACTTATATACATAAGCATATCTGAGAATCAACATAGACTCCTTTGTAGCAACTGTGTCAGAGGACAAGCTAAACAAACAACCAATAATGAACAACCGAGCCCATGAATTTATCCTCATTTCCTGCTCACAAAATGCTTGCCAAGATACTCTTGTTTCCTTTGGTGTACTTAGTGCTGCAAATTATTTGCCAAAATATTTCTGTGGATACTTCCAGATTTACAAATAGGTGGTCAGATTTTCCCTCACTCCCTCCCCCGCTTTAAAATGTGCCACACAAATTTCAGCCAGCCGTTCGGACCACAGCAAGCCAGTCAGTCGCATTACACGTTTCTGTCCCCTGACTGAAGGAGGTTAATTTTCAAACCTGAAGTTACACATGCAAAATATCACAGCTGCAAATTTGAAAAGAGGAAAAGAGGGTGGAGAAGAAAGCAAAGCATCTAGTGTTGACTTAAAAATTCTTAATACTGCAAACATTCTTGCTGGTAAACTCATTTCTGAGAAGATTTATGCAAACAAAAGGAGTTCCAGTACAACCAGAGCAAGTATAATTTAACATCTGAATTAATGTTTATCATGTTTCAGCTTTTCAGTATTCCCTTGCTTCTACTCAGATGCGAAATTCTCCTGGTGTGTAAATACTAATGCATTTCAGCAGCTTCCGAATAATTCATATTCTTTAATGTGCTGGTGGCTTCCACATCAGTACAACAGTGCCTCCAAGGTGGGAACTGGAAAGAAGATGAGACGGCCCTTTGCGAATCCACTCTCTCTCTCTCTCTCTCTCTCTCTCTCTCTCTCAAACGAAGGCCAGACTGCTAGCTACTCCAACATCAACCAAAACACTTCCCCAGATCACTGCTTCTCCCAAGGCCCACGAGGAACCTGGGATGAGATGCTTCTACTCTGTAGCTGAAAACAGCACGGTGACTGTCTTCATCAGAAATGAGAATGAACCATAGATCTTGACTGCTAGATGTTACGACCACATCAAACTCTTGTACAGGAGAAGAGTCCAAGTGAAGAAACCAGCTTCCCCGAACCGACTGATCAAAGGAACCTACGTTTTTCTTTTCTGATCTGAAACCCAAGGTATGTAGCACAGCTCAGAGCTGGCAATGTAACAATCTATAGGACAGCATGAGATCTCAACACATCAGCGCTTTCCAAAAAATCATGCAACTGGAGAAAGAGCAGCATTGCCAAGAGTAGCACCTTTCCAAAACAAACAAACCAAGCAAACAACAACAACAACAAAAAGCCAACCAACCCAACTATCCAACAGTTCTGTTTTTAAGTTTTTCTTTTAAAATAGCAAAAAATCACCCATGCTATAGAAAGGGGGTGGTCCTGGACAGCAGGTCAAAGCAACTCATTTGAGGAGCCTACATATATATATATATATAAAAAAAAAAATGCTTAGGGTTTTGGCAGCCCATATGCTCCATCAAACTCGAGGGTTAAGAAGTTAATTCAAACTGAGTTATCCAAACCTTGTTTGTCCTCCTTTCTGGAGCTCTCAATTCAATTCTGACAGAGCCTCAGAATACTTATCCTCCCTCACAATATCATTTCCCATTTTCTCCTGTTAAGGACAACTGCCACACAGCTCCATGGCAGAAGGGATTGTCAGAAGACAAGACTCCTTCACTACAAGGCACCCCCATCAACCTGCAGGATGGGTTTGCTCTGGGGACAGCCCCAAGAGCCTGGCTTTCCCAGGAATTCAGGACAGCTGGCACTTGCAGATGGGGAAGAATGATTTTTACAGTTTTGCCCACAATAAAATCAAGTGAAAGAGGAGACTTGCATATTTGGGATAAAGGGAGGGAAAAAAAACACCCAACAACCCATTCTAAGTTTGATATATTGAAATCTGAGCCCTGTTACGCAGATGAGCTGCAGGAGCTCTCTGGCATTTTTCAGACCAAGAGCCAGTTGGTGCAGGATGGAGGATCCCTGCAAGCAGTACTACAAGGAAAGTTTTTTGGGGGGTGTTTTATTTTAAGCCCTCCAGTGAGGAGAACAAAGAAAACCTTTGCTGTTTTTGCCAATTATTTCCCTTTTTTATGCTTCCAGATGTGCTGTACCCATCTGCCCTCTTGCTATACCCCTCCCCAAACACAGAGGAGCATTCAGCCAAAGGAGTAGGGGCTGGGAGCCAAATTCATGCCCCACTCCTCCCCAAAGCAAAACTGTAGAACCCTGGAGGTCCCGATAAATTATTTTCTACAAATACCAGCTTTGCTAGATAGATTGCGTATTGCTCATTAAAAGTTATCTTGCTTATTAAAACGGTATTGGCTGTTAAATAGAGATGCAAAAACCTCGACACATTAATGGAAAAAAAGAGCAGACTTTTTTTTCTCTTTACCTTAAAGTCAACGTATTTCAGCTACATCTTTTATTTTCTGCTCTGTCTCCCATTTCAGTGAGATTTGACCTCTTAAGGAAACGGTTTTAAAAGCAGTTAAAAATAATGATTAAATTATGGGATTTACATGAAGGAAATCCTTGGCCCATTCATTTTTTAAATCATGGTAATTTGTTTTTTAAAAGGTGTTTGAAGTCCTTGAATCTACCTCTTGGCACCATTAAAAAAAAAAAACACCACAACAGCTTATAATCCCCTAATGCACTTAAATAAAGCCTTCAATAGTTTAAATTGTTATTAAACATCTTTGGGGATTATCATTTTATGGGTTTGTCGTAGGTTTTTTTGTTGGTTGTTGTTTTTTTTTTTTTTTTGCCTGATTAGATGATGAATGTGAAGATCATCAAATACTCATCGTATAACAAACTAATTACATTGTATAATCCCCAAAATGAGGTTTGAGTTCCAACAATTTAAATTAACCTGGATTTAAAGCATGCAGAGAATTCACAATGACTGGACAAAACACTGAAAAAACACCCGCCAAACTCCCCTTGAGTTTTAAACAGCAAGGTGCAATCGCTGAGACAAAACCATAGCACGGGCTGAAGCTGAAACTAATCCTGTTGCCACAATTACATTTCCATAGATCTAGTTGGAGAGAATTGTTTTTCTTCCTTCCCTTCCTCCAAGTTTTCCCCTTACTTCTCAATCCCTGCTGAGGGCTATACATTACAATGAAGAGATCCGCTTGAAAACATGGTGGCAAGATATGAGCCCTGAACGTAAAGTGATCCAAAAAACAATAAAAAAGGGAGTCTGCAACATGCTGCAGCACAGCCTGACGTGACCCTAAGGGTAATCCTTTGGAGCCCAGCTTGAGCCCAGGACTGCTCTGCCCCAGCCCCTCCGATGATATTTGCTGCTCATCCAATCCCATCCCATAAAGCCCACCTCATTCAGAGCTCAGCCTCTACAGTTTGGGGACATCCTAACCTCTTCATCAAACTATCGGCAGCCTTTTTAGCTCTTTGTTTTGTTGGGTTTTTTTAATGGTCATTTTAAAATAGCTTCTCACTCCAAATTCATAGCATTCCCCTAAAACCTGATTTCACAAACATCAAAACTTACAGGTCAGCGTAACAATCTACCAACATCAATCTCAACAAGTTCCACCGCTATGCTTTGCCTAACTAATGGCCAACCTAGGCAGCTATTCCAACACCTTGCCTAACTCATGGCCAACCTAGGCAGCTATTCCAACACAGACCTTAATAAAACGTTGGTTGGAAGAGCAACGATGAAAAAATAAAAACCACAGAATCCTAAGTGTAAGCCTGGCCACCACTCCTTGTATTGTTTTAGCTGATTTTTGTCGTTGTTACTCTCTGGGGAGCAGAAAGGAAGGCAATTTGGCTGAATTTATCCCCTGAAGTGTTTCAGAGCATACTGCCTGCATCCACAGAGGACAGCGCTTGACTACCCTTTGGGCATACGTCAACTCAGCTCTGCACATCAGTCAAAATAATGGGGGGCTGCAGCATGACACCGCGTGGGAGCTATTGCCCAAGCAGCTCAACAAGAGGAGAGGCGATGGCCTCGTGTTTGATGTTTTCTTCAATAAAGAAAAAAGATTTTCCTCCTAAGTGGAAAATGAGAACTAAGGGACAAACCTTAGGAAATGAAGTCAGTACACAGAAGAAGACTTAATAGTCTTTGAGATGGAATAACTGCATAGGAGGAATTAAACCAACTTATACACTTTTAAAAGATTGTATTAGACCTCCATTTATTTTAAATCTTTCCAAGCATTAATCATTAGTATGACAGACATAGCAATTACTGTCTATTTTGTTTAATTCCATGCCGCTGATGTGTATTAATATTATAATTGTGAGAAAAAATCTTTTGCCTTTGAAAAGGAGCGCTCCTAAATAGCATCCCAATTAGGAATTAGCAGAGGCCAAGCGGAGGCTGTACCTCACCTTTAACCGCTGCCTGGCTCTCCCCTGCCATTTTGCAGATGGGAAAGTGAAGGCAGGTTAAGCACAGGGGGCAAAAGGGAGAGATCCCTTGCCATTGGCACTTACAGGCAGGTGAGCAGCAGAGCTCTGCCTGTCTACCCCAGAAGAACCTCTGGAGCCCTCCCTTGATGCTGATGCGGCACCACAGTGGCCCATGGAGCACGTCGTGACCTGCTGAAGCTTGCATGCTGGGCTTCAGTTGCAGGAAGGACAGCACCCCAGGCAGTTTGTTCAAGGTGCTGCATTGCTTTAGCAGTGACTGCTGAGCTGGCTCTTTTCACGTTATCAACAGGCTTGCTTGGAGGACATCTTCCTCCACACATAACACTCACTGCTCTTCTGAGTGCACAAGTTCTCTAGGGGGGTTCCCACTCCAGTAAGAGCATTTCAGGCTGCAACACCGGCTTGGAAGAGCCAAGAAGGTTGTCCAGCCTTGTTTTCTTTTGGGGAAACTGTCCATAACCTCACCTACAGTAGTTTTGTCACAAGATCCTAGATGATAAAGGTAGGGACTGCAAACTGGTTTTGCTTTACTGAGCCAACTGGGCCAGCCTGGAACTGCTTCATTGCTGCCAGGAGAAAGAAGAGCTGCCCTGCAGTAAATCTGTCTGTCCCACCTGGCTGGGCTTCATCTGCACAGGGGATGGTGAATTTTTACAAGTAAGCTTTAGCTTAGTGCTGTAAGGTAGCACACAGCAGCTTTACTGCGCCGGTCCCGGGGATTCTACACACGAGCTCTCCAGAAGAAGAGACCACCTTAGCAGTGTGCGCCCAGGCAAGTTCCACAGGACCCCTCCTCTTTTCTTTTGCACACCATTACTTCACAGGAGGAGTGAAAAGCCACTTGCACCCTGTACCCAGCCTGTCTGGACTGCAGAGCTCGCAGGGCATCTTCTCCAACCCACACCTGAACAAGCTGCTGCAGGCCAGCATGGGAACTGCTGGCATCCCTGGGCCATCTGGGAGGGAGATGCCCCTATAACTCACATCTGTCTGCTGGGAGGCAACGGCCTGTCAGCTCATCTCGGGACCTAGAGTCGAGAAGTCACTGTGACTGCAACAAACCAAAAGGGACCTTAGCCTTTGGCAGCAACACACTAAATGAGATGGGGCTAGGGAGCTGGCAAAACTGTGGCATGGCTGGCGTGGAGACTGGAATTAAACTGGGGACATTCAAAGCCCTCCCCAGCCTCAGAAGAGGAGTGCTCAGGCACGAAGGTTCATTCATAGCAACCTGGGACAGCACAGGGCAGGATTCCCCGCCTGATCCCCGTGCTGACAAGAGTCAGGCAGGTATCTGGTTTCTTGGCGCAGTGGGGGACGAAGGGACAAACTGCAGGAGCACGGCTTCAGCTTTAGGAGCATGCCCTTGGCTGGGCTCCACAGGGCTGGACAAGCTGGCAGCTGTTAGTGTCACCCTGTCCCTACCTAGGGGCCGAGATGAGAGGCCAACACTGCTTGTCACCACTGTCTGCAGGGCACAGGCTTCCCTTGCCCAGGCCTTACACCGCTAGCACAGAAAGCAGGCTGGAAATCTTGGGCCAAAGGCTTAAATCCCCACAGTGGATGACAACACAGCAACAGATCACGAGGATTTGATGAAAAAGAAGAATGGCATTAGAAACACTTTGCTAACATTAGAAGCTGCGGGATATCATATAAAGTCTTTAAAGGAGCTTCAGCATCCAGCTTAACCCTGCACACCTGCACAGAGCTTTTCATTTCTAATCCCAGAAATAAATACAGGTAGCTGTGGCAACAGAAATAGCTGCTCATCCCCCCCCCCCCCCGCCCCCCCTCCCCTTGATGATGTTAAATGCAGTGGTAACTTATACTCTGGGAATGAGAACATCTCACAAAAAAAAATTATACTTTTCTATTAAACCAGATACATTCAGACCTTTCATCGTGAAGCTTCTGACAAACATGTGAATAAGGTCTTTGTTTTCCCATGCTTTGTTTTTAGAGCTCCCCAGTTATTTGCCGCTGTTCTCTGCTCCAAAGTAGTGATTCTCATGTCAGCTACCAGGAGCTGCAGTGGGCAGGACAGGGTTCCCAGGTTGGCAGGATAAGCTCAGCCACATTTTGTGGTGACATCCTGTTAACAACTGCAACTCCAACCAAAAATCTAGAAACAACACACACACAAAAAAACACCCCAAAACCATAAAAAGACACGCTCCATGCTCCTCCCCTGACAGCTAGCAAATGAGGCAACAGCTCTGCTCAGAAAAGTTCCCTGAGCTGCCTGTCAGTAACATAATACGTATTTTTGCTTTCTATGACTACTACAACTATGACATTTTCCATGTTTTATTTTGCATATGTGATCTAGAGTTCACTTACTGTTAGATGCTGGAACAGCCATGCCCTCATGATATTTGTGGCTACTTTGGGAAAGATGCCACGCTTTTTATGTCGCTTTTTGTCCTTATCTGGATCATCATCATCACCTGTGCTGGGGGAAGCTACACTGTTGTCCAAGCCGTCACCTGTAAATATAGTGAATCAAATTTTGACTTATGCTACCTTTATATACTTCAGCCGAAGCCTGGCTTTGGGTATAAACTGCATGAATATTTAAATGAGGTATAAATTCTTTAACATTGTAATTCACCAGGGGTTGAAGGGTTGGGGGGGAAGAGACACGGGGAGAGGGAGGGTCTCAGGACTGTGTCAGCCCAGGTCTGGGTTACCCTTAAGGACAGTGTGGCCATTTCTGTCACTGGATTCATCAATGTAACCCAAGCAAAAAGTGCTTATTTTTTATTTTTTCCAATGCATCCCATTTGAAAAGGTGGAAAAGGTGGCTTTTCTTCACATTGCATCACTTCCCAAAACTAATCCCCATCAGCTACTTTGGCTGAAATGGCAATTAGGAAAGCATTGATGCTGTCCCATCCCCATGCCACGTGCGAAGCTGGGTGCCACATCTCACTTTGGGAAGCAAAAAAATTGGGTGAATGCATCTCTCTTGCAATACCAAAATCTCTCCCCAAATTCACAAACAACCAGAAGATTGGCACACTGCTTAAATTAAGTCTTTTCTACACGTCCAACTTACCCTGCCTTTTTGATGGCACACGGGTAGCTAACTGGCCTCCCCTCTGCCCAGCCTATAGAAATTCATACTGGGATAAGTAGGTACCAATTTGACATACACTGTAGGAATTAACACCCAGCTTTGTGCTGATGCACCGCGTTAGTGCAAGGTGTCTGCTCCCGTTAAACAACAACTGATCCAGAATGAATTTCCTCAATGCAGGGAAGGTCTTAGACACATCTCATCACATTAGCAACATGTCTCCAGGAGCACGTAACTGCACAGCAGCCAGCTTTGGTCTGGGCTGATGGGCTGGCAGTCAGAGCAAAACAAAAGTTGCAGCGCTCAGCCCGTTTGCAAGTTTGCATGCAATTTTTGTTTCAAACCCTGAAAGCAGTTCATAAGCCCACGCAGAAATCCAATCTTTTCACTCTCTGCGCGTGGACTAAACCATACAGCCTGGTTTCCAAACACATCACATTCGTAGCAGCGTGGAGCTGTGATGTTATTAAGCAAGTGGTTTTTACACCCTCGGGCAAGAATCATCAAGGAAGTCATCTGAATGGGGCTAAATCAAAACTAACTCTGTTACCAATCAAAAAAAGCCCATCGTCAACACAAAAAGAACACAGGCTGTCAAAATGATGATTTGCTAAATAGCTTTCAGCGGTTAAAAAGAAGTTATTATTAGCATTATATTTTTAGTACCATCCTGACCGTGACAAATTTCTAACTGTCCTTATGACTTGGGCTGTGTCTTTAATGAGATGGTAACCTTAAAGTAGCTATAGACACAAACAAGATTTTTATGAAGAAATCGGATATCTGATAAATTCTTTGAAAGCTCGGTATGTAAAAAGGGGCTTTTATACAGAGAAGCAATTCACCATATAAAATAATAATTCATAAAAGAAACATGAGCAAAGGAAACAACTCAACAGCATTTAAAATTCCACGGGCTAATCCACTTCTGTCTGAGAGAGGCAAACAAGGAAAAGAAAAGTATTACGCATTCATTGATTAAAAATGAAAAGCTTCTAACCTAATGACACTGCCTTTCACCACCTCCCTACAATTGTTGTCGTCCTCCCCCCCCCCCTTATTTTTTTAAAACACACTCTCTCCTCATTTCAAACCCCCTTCAGATTAATTTAGCAGGCACTGCCTCGTGCCTGATGGGAGGAGGACTCATTGATAATTTATGGAAATATCTACTATAATCCAAGGGAGATGACTTTTTTCCAGCTTTGTGCATCAATAGATAATCAAGGCCTTAAAGCAGCCTGAGCTTCCCATTACCTCGGGCAAGAGAATTCCTGAAAGCATGCCTCCGGGGCACCTGAATTATATCCTCCATTAGGGGAGGAAAAGCTTTCTGCATTCCACCTATAACACTCCCCAGAACCTTTCCTGTTTATTTCTGCTGTATGAAAGCAGAAGCATTAGGAACAGGATTTTTTAAGTGAAGACTTATGTAGATACAATGGAGAAACCTTTCAAGCGCGAGCCAGATCACCTCCTTCAATCCCTGGCAGTGACCTATCCCAAATAAAAGGTTTCTGTTACATCATTAGCTCAAGCCAAAAACAGCCTCGGCTTAATGCACAGTTTGTTCTTCCTACTGTTTTTAGGCAAATACTGCTACTTTACTCCCATCTGGGAGGGAAATTACACTGCTGGGTTGTAATCTAAGACAAGATTTTCATTGGAAGCAAATGCTTTCAATCCAGTGTAAATACTGGTGCATGTTCAGAAAAGCCTAAAACAATAAACCCTGGCCCCGTCCGACCCAAGCCAGAGAAAGTGAAAGGGAGGGAGAGGATAACAAAGCGCCCGGCTATCCGAAAAGCAAATTCTTTGCTAGACTTTTATAAATTGTTTAACCTCTTCCACTTTTTTCAAATTGAAAATTGATCCCGTAAAGACCAAACCGCAGAGAGAAGTCCAAAGGGTCGACTGTGGATTTTAGCATTTCCATCTCCTTTTGCAACTCGAGACGCTCACCTCCGCGAGGTCTCCAGAGATGCAGCCTCCCCCTCCCTCCCTCACCCCCCCTCCCCTCTTTTTAAAGCTCGCTGAACAAACTTGAGGAGCTCTGACCAGCCACACGGTAGCAGCTACGGACCGCATTTGTAAAATGTCAGCAGTGACTTCGTTCCTGAAGTTGACTTCTCCTGCCGCCAAATGAAGGCAAACTGAAAAGGTGGAAATAATCATAGAAATGATGCTAGTCCATAAACAAGCTTACAGCCTCATTAGTATAGCGGGAGGCTCCGCTGGGTGATTTATGCTTGTTTTGCTGATGCCATGAGGAAATGCCATAGGGCAACTTTAGCCAGCTGCTAATGGTTTCTGACAGCTTCTTAGCAACTAGTGCAAGCAACGCCGTAGCGTTTGCTAGTGACAGAAACCGAAAATGTCATATTATCTGCCCATGTGTCACGAAGTCCGTGTGGCAATTAACTAGTAGGCCAGTGACTGAGGGGCCAGAGGCTCTTCAAAATGGCCCGTGGCTATTGGGGGCAGAGCAGGCTCACTGCTCACGTTTGCGCTGCACATATGCACGCCGTAACGCAGCGAGCCAGGCCTGGCCATCGCCATCAGGGCACGGATGGGCTCGGTCCTCCCAGCTCCTTTGTCTGCGAGGTGCTCCCTGTCACCCCTTCCTTAGACGTTGACAGCGAGATCGCAGTAATCTGCCTCTGATGGCTGGAAACGGTGTGTTAATAGACAGCACCCCATTGCCCAGCTCTGCGCACCCAGACGAGGTGCTGGCTGTGTTTCTGCTCTCTCACAAATGAGCCTGAAAGGATTTTGGGCTGCTGAGGCAGACTCGTTGCCTGTCGGCTTGCTAGGAGCACAGCCGCTCAGCATGGCAGCAGGACACCACAGAACGAGCTGAGGAGGGCCTTGGCTCTGCGCACCCAAAACCACGCGCTATACGTCAAACTGTCAGACCTTTCAGCATGGCCATTCGTCCTTTCAAATAATATTTAAGAATTGTTTTTACTAAACTTTATAGGCCACGCTCCAGTGAAAGGGGCCAACCGACAAAGAGAGGAATTTGTCCTCCAGTTCGTCCATGGACGATTTGGTGCGGGACCCGGGCCCATCCCCATGGAGCACGGCAGGTGACCTGTGGCAGCTCCTGGCCCGCCAGGCAGCTCGAATTTCAAACACGCTGTCTATTTAAGCACACCCAGGCATTTAGGCCGCGCTATCTTGTTCCTTTCAAGATGGGATAAAGCGGCATTTATCACATTCAGGCCACTGAATGGGCCAGGCTGGCCATGCCAGCGGGGCCTCCTCCCTGCACAGCCGCCTTCTGCGACTTCCCCTCCTGCTCTCCAAATTCTGGAGGCAGAACTAGAGGGGAGCTAAGTTAGAGCCTCTCCCCGAGCCATTCATGCTCTCTTTGTTGCAGGTGATCTGCTGGAAACATTTGTTGGCAAAATAGGTACTTCTGGAGAGCTATGCTTGTGCTTATACACTGCCGCTGCTGCACAAATTAGGCAGTGACTGGAAAACTTCTCCCTGGGCCTCATACTGAAACACAGTTCAACGTCATGGCCTGCAGTAGTGGGAGGGCAGGGAGGATGGCATAGCCAGGTCACAATCCTGACTCACAAAGGCTGGAAGGTCAGGTGTCTTCAAAACCCAGCCTTCAAGCACTTGCAGGTGAATTTGCAGGTGAACTGGCCCATGCGAAAGGGTGGTCTCTTGGGTTCCAGGGAAACCACTCACCTGCACCAAGCCAAAAAATGTTCCCTAGGCTTCAAGGGCTTGGGTCTGTCAGGAACAGACAGTTGTGTCTAAATGAAGTGGCCATGCAGCACAATATGGTGTTTACATGGCATTGCCCATAGCCTGGCCTGGCCCTTGTCCATCCTGCACCCCAGCACACATTTGACCAGGAACTAATGCCTTCCCGCGTGGCTCTTCAGACCGTAAACACCATTCCTTTGTTTCTCAGTGGTGAAGAGCAGAACACTGCTTTCCCACAACAAGCATTTTCACCAGATGTAGCAGGTCGTTTCTCACTGCAAGCAGCCCTGTCCTGTGATCAACCTGTGTCTGCAGTACAAATATACCACAGAAACGCATGTCATTCTTACAAAGCCGGCTCCCCACACCTCTGTGGTGAGCACTGAAGATGAGAGATCCATGTCCTCTGAAAGACTCAGCTTGAAGGTTTGCACAAAGTTTCGTATTCAATAAGCTAATACAACCTAAATATCCATTGTATAAGAAGTGTTTTGTACTAAGTTTTATAGACCATACTCCAGTGGGAAGTCTGACCAAAACTACTGACGTCTGCAGTAGACTTGGATGTTTCACTGCACTGAAGCATTGCAACACACCGCCTCAAAATTCATGGGCTTTTCAGTAGAGTGATTAAAAAACAAACAAACAAACAAACAAAGTACTAAACTTTTCTTTAAAAAGCACTTAGATATTCGGCTGGCAGGAGAAATCCTACATTACTTAAGCCAAATGTTGAACCATTCACTGGCCAACCACAGCTCTGTTCCTTTCTCATTTAACCCCTTCAAAAATCCAAATCCTTTTAGTAATCTTCTCAGTCGCTGGAAAGCAGAATTCATTAAGAACTTTGAGGAGCAATATAACCTACTACAGAGTTGTAAGTGGCAAAATGACTTTCTGTAACCTTTCTTCAATGCTGTATGCTAACTTGGAGTAACTATTATAATCTCTGCACCTTTACAGATATACATCTCCAGTTTGTTGTGTACCCACACATCCACCACACTGACTCTCCACCAAGCAAGAACAGCCCTACATGGGAAGTGCAAATTTCCTGCAAGGTACAAACTACCAACTCTCAGAAAGCAGACCCAGGGATGCAACATGGTTTTTTAGGTAAAGCAAGAACAAGAGTGGAAGGAATATGCCACAACCTGCTGCTCATGGACTTACTTAGAACAAGAACTGCCATTTCACACCACCACCAAGTGCAGCTGGGCAATCAAAGAAGAACATAAAGGATTTGGAAGTTGTTGTTTTTTCTGGGTTTTTGGGGGGTGGTGAGTGTGCAATCAGCTTGGCACACTCAGCAAGCTGTGGAGCAGTCCCAAAAAGGATTTACAATGACGGAGGTCTGTTTGTGAATCTGAAATGTGGGGCTGACAAGGGACAGGTTTATTTTTTCTTATTCCTTTAGGAAAAAGCCTTCTCAAATACACTTACTAAAAAGTTAATGAGGAGCAACAAGATTGAAAATGAGCACTAGCAAGGAATACTATTGTGCTTCAGTTCGCACGCATCTCTTAAGAAGATGCACTCCATGTTTCATGCAAGCATTCAGCCCATGACATGAGCAGTAGGAGGTTGTCAGTCACAGATAGTATCCATATTTACAAGATACTAAAGGAAGCAGTTGCAAAAATATCCTACACAAATATTCATAGATGGAGTAACCTGGACCAGAATAAATTACACTCTGGCATTTGACAAATTTTCAAAGTTTTCTCATGGAATCATTGTACTTTGTTCTCTAGAGACAGGAGCACCTTCTTCTAGTAACTCAATCCTCCTTTCTCACTTGAATTCCCTTCAGGCAAACAACGAGCAAATTAGCTGTCTACACAAAGGGTAAGAACAGCAGTGATGAATTGGGGGGGGGAGGGAGGGAGAGAGAGAGGGGGGGGGGGGTAAAAAAACCCACAGATTTTACTCATTTTCATTTGTTCAGCAGCTTTTTACAGCTAAAACTAAGGAAACAACCTCTTCTGCACAATGCAGCACTTCTTAATAAGGTTCACAAAACTCCACTATTATGAGCAAGATGTTTCTGGAGCCGCACATCTATGCTCCATATGAAATATTAAAGAGAAAGCAGTTCATTGCATGGGAAGCAAACAACTTTCTGCTGCCAGCTACAGAAGTTTACTTTGAGCAATTGGAAGCAAATACCCTACAGAAGAAGAAAAGTATCTGGTTAAGCAGAAAAAAACATCCTGCTCCAACAGAAAAAAAAGCTTAAACAGTTTGTTGGGTTTTTCTGTTTGTTTGTTTTTACCTAAAAGCTACCACGGAGTCCCAGCCATGCCTTGGGAAAAGCTGCTTTTCAGCCATTCTCTACTTTGTTCAAATATAGGTCTTTTTTGAAACACGTTCCCTCCAACCTCAGCTGAAGAGCTGGGCTACCTAGTGAAGGGTCCCACCAGCTGTGTTCTCCATGAAAAGTCACCACGCACAGCTTCCATGCAGGTGAATTCACAGCTGGTTCCACTTGGGCTCGCTCACTTACAAAGTGGGAACACAAGAAGCATCGGGAGCACAAGGCTGCTCTGCCATGGGGGAAATACGCCCAACTAATACCCCAAATGGTCACAGGGTCAACTTCTGCAAATCACCACAACTCCTGAACAACTGGCTCAACCTTGGCTTTCCTCCAGCTCATAGGGCACTCATAGGACTGCGGGTATAAGAAGCTCAAAGGCAAAGATCAGACACATACTAGGTATAAACTGAGGGACGTTTTATCTGTGGAAAGTTTATTACAGCTGAGCATTTAAATAGGCTTCCTTCCCTAAACGGAGTTAAATTGCCCTGGGCCCTGCCTGCATGCCTGCTCTAGAGATGATGCTATAGATTTCATGTTTTACAACAGGAAATACGTGCCAAACCCTTGACACTATCCAAACCATTGAAAATTAGATTTTTCTATTGGAAAAAAAACATTTCATTGTTGGCTGAAATGAACCAAAACGCTTATGTTTGTTGAGCCAATCTAAAGCATTTTCTTTCAGGCCAATTCCAAACAAGCCAAGGCCAGCCCAAGCTGCAGCGTGCCCTGCAGGAACTGTAGCTCAGATGCTGTTTGCCCCAAATTCTCTTTTGTAGGACTGGATCCCATATGTCACAGGAGTCATATGATCATAACCAACAGGAGAAAAGTAGCTTAGATGTGGCATGAGCAACATGACATTCATGATCTATCAAGTCCACGTGAGACATTTCCAATTGGAAGTTCCCATGTGTTCTGTTTCAAGTGAAAAAGTTCTTGTTTCTATGCAATGTATTTTCTTCTGCTTCTGTCACCCACCATCTGAAATAGTAGTAGAACCAATACATTCTATTTCCTCTGCCTCTGATCCATCAGGAATATCTGACAATAAAAACTAAGCATGGTTAAAAGAAACCTGACATTAAGCTTCCCTTTGCATGCTATGGCAACACCATACACTCCACTTCCTGAAATACAGTGGTCACTTTGAGGCCACCAAGGACAGAAATAAGAGAAATGAGAACAAACACCCCTGCTATTTTCCCTTTTGTCTTTTGACAGTAACATCTCAACTACCATTGCTGGTGCTTCCAAAAAGCATCCATCGGCTCACACAACATCATAAAGATCCACTTGCAGCAGCCAATTGCTCAAGCAAATTCCACCCACTGAAACATCTTAATTGGGCAATTAGTGTGAAGACACCTGGCTCTGAACTTAAGCCACAAATTATTCCTTTATATCTAAAACAGGAGGAAGATAATTTTGATTTGTTTTGCAAGGTTAATCCAAACTACCTTCTGAGAGAGTGAGTCTGCTGGTTCCCAGTGCAAGAGCCCATATCTCACAGCGATGGAAAGGAGGGCAGAGATGAGGGTTGGCCCCATGCACCTGGAAGAACCTCTTCCAGAGGTGTACTAAAGTCTGATGAGTCAGATAACCGTGTGGCTATCATTAGCATTAGTAACACTTGCAATCTTGGCTGAATGGATGGCTTTGGGACTCCCCTCACCCAGTGCCACCACTGCCTAATATGCTCAGGAGCCTCCTTTACTCTCCAAAGACAAAACCCTTTGTTATAGCACACATATAACCAGTTCAGGAAAACACCTTAATTACAAAATAAGCAGCTGTCTCCATAACAAACCCTTTATGGGGAGAGCGTAGACAGAATGAGTAGCGGTTTTTTAATGCTCCTCGCTGCCTGGTGCTCTAAATCCACTCTCTTGTTCTTCCAGCAAAGGCCGCCCGCTCTGGAGGGCCCGTGACAATAGCAGCGGCTGCTCCTCTGGAAGGAGGTGCAGAAGCCAAAGGGAGATAAGTAGATTTGACAGAGGCAAAGCTCACACCAAATTTTCTTCCACTTGACTGTCCCTCTCCAACACAAAAGGCAAATCTACTCTGATGAGGTGGTGCTGTAAAAGGGCTACAATGGGAAAAACAAACCTGGAGCCAGGCTCTAGGGCTGCAGCTTGCAGCCGGCCCTGCTCAGCACAACAGCTGCGGGCAGCAAGCCTGTACCTTGCATGGGCTCAGCTACACAAACAGGGGTTAGAAATCCCCCATTTAGGTCAGATGGGATAAAATCTCAGTGCATCCAGGTAGGAGGCATGAACTAGCCCCGATGGGATGCCTGACCACACTGCAAGGCTGTAGGACCTCCTTGAGGAACAGCAAGAGGGGGTAACTTTCAACCATCCTCAGCTAAGCCGCCTTCTCGTTGTGACCCAGGATTAAGCATCCCCACCAGGCAGCTCGGTCCTTCTGAGTTAGCTCATCTTCTATGGCTCCAGCTTAACCGGTTCATGATGCATGTTCTGGCTTCACAGAAAATCATAGAATGGCCTGGGTTGAAAAGGACCTCAAAGATCATCCAGTTTCAACGCCCCTGCTATGTGCAGGGTCGCCAACCACCAGACCAGGCTGCCCAGAGTCACATCCAGCCTGGCCTTGAATGCCTCCAGGGATGGGGCATCCACAGTCTCTTCGGGCAACCTGTTCCAGTGCGTCACCACTCTCTGAGTGAAAAACTTCCTCCTAATATCTAACCTAAACCTCCCCTGTCTCAGTCTAAAACCATTCCCCCTAGTCCTATTGCTATCCACCCTGTTTCCTGTGACTATCACAGCTTCCAGTGTTTTGCTGTTTGTCTTAAAGTGCAAGAAAGCAATACAGTTTAGAGTGGTTTGAGGGGTGTTTTTATTGGTTTGTTTATTCCAAAAGCTAAACAAAAAGCAGTAAACGTCTTAGAGGGCCCCAAACATGCAATGAATGGGAAAGCTAAGTCAGATCAGTGCTAGACAATTAAAAACTTCACCTACATATCAACCACAGGTGCACACATGCCTCATTTTTACCTCTTCATCTTCTATCACTATACACTCCTTGACATTAACTACCTCAGTTTACCTGGAGTAGGCAAACTGATGGGAAGAAAAGGCTCCTGGGGCAACTTAGAATTTGAGTATTATTTATATTTACTACATCTAACGGCATCGCCAGCAGGAATCTGTTGTGAGGGGGGTGGAGGAAGGGAGGGAGGCAAATTGGCCATCTCCAGGTGATCCCTCTTTTGAACCCACTTCTGAGCCAGCGTTCAACCAAAACCTCACACAAAGCTCAAAGCAAAGACAGACCCTAGCAGAAAGCCACACCGTGCCTGAAAAACCAAACCAGAACAAAGCTTAAACATGCCCCCAAAAGCAAATCAAAAGGCTTCATGAGAGCAGATTCTGTATGAGGACACACCACGCAGGTGCTGCTCCCATTCCAACACCAACACCTTCCCTGTGTCCTTCCTGTCCGTGTGGAATGAACTAGGAAGGTTTATAGGCAGTGGCTGTGATGTGAAGGAAAAGACTGACTTTCCAAGCTTCCTGCTGGGAAGAGAGAAGAATGGAAAGGAAATGGAAGGAGAAACCTGGAAAGGAGAAAGGAAAAACAGGAGACCTTGGCTCAAAGGAGAGTGCTTACCACACCCTTAGATTTGCCTTCATCTATAGATGTTTACTTTTATAAATCTTGGAAAAAATGTGGTGCGTGAGCTAAGTAGGCCCCAAGGCAGATTTAACTTGGTGACCTGAACGTATTCTGCAGATCACCATAGGTCTCACTGACCTTGGCAGTGACACAAGGACCACATTTTCTCACAGATGAATTGCTTCAGAATAATTCTGCCAATGTATTAGGCATAAATAGCCTTTTATTTAGCACTGGGCAAATATGATCTCTCCTTCTGCCTCTCATCTCCCCAGACAAAATCGATTTATTAGGATAAGGAAAACCCCACCCTCCATCGAGGTCTGGGTACACACCTCAAAGGCCAGGCAAAAGCTTGGCTGCTTTGTGCTCATGGCAATGTGTGTTCAGACTTTGCCTTCAGCATGATGCATTTGGAAGGTAGCTGGTAAGATCTGTTGCTTTTGATTGGAGTGGTCAGCCTGCGTATCTGTGGGTTAATATACAAATATCCTCAAACTCAAAAGAGAAGGGAAAATACAGATCAAAAATGGGAACATTCAGCTTCAGCCACCGGAACAGAAATCACAGTCCTCGCCTTACAGCACCTAGCTGTAAGACAGCAAAATGAGGCTGCTCCAAGGTAAGCAGGAAGATCACATCTCAGTTTTGCAGAAAATCAACACATTTGGAAGGAACAGGTATGCATCTTGGAGAAGTCTTGGCAGAGTTGGGATGGTGCAGACTTTTCCATCCATGAGTTTCACTATTCTGTGCCTCTGGTCACTTGAGGCCACCCCACATTGCTCCCGGGCTCTGCAGATGCCCTGCATGCTTCCTCCCCACTGCAGAGGTGGCTAAAGTGGCTATTACACTCAGTCGATACTCTAATGCCGCCCGACACTTAATTGCTAAGGAAAAGCAGACTGTAACCACAGAAAGGGCTTTCTGGCCCTGGCTAAGGAAGTATCAGTTTTGAGGTCTGAATAACATCCCTGAAAAACATGAATTAGAGTGGCCCTTTCAAGCTGCGTCGTGATTGATAGAGGTAAGCAAAACTGCGGAAGAGTAATATGATGAAGACCAGGATGGGTTTGTAATACAGGTACACAGACACTCAGACGTAGACAAAAAAAAAAAGAAAGAAAGAAAATACTTGCAAACTGGCATTCAAATTACCTTGTGACAGTCAAATAAATCCTAGCGAATACTTATTTCCAGTCACTGCCGCTATGAAAAAGAGCCTCTGTAACAAACTCACTGCAAGCTGAGCAGAAAGGAAACACAGTTTTCCAATTGTTTGTGGACCACTTGCTTCAACCGCACAACTCACAGCTGACCACTTCCAACCTGCATGCAAGGGCCAGTCTCAAACTGGGTCACTGAGGTTTTGCAGGCGCAGAAGTTAGTCTATAGCCACACGCTTGCACTCTGCTCCATTGCAATGAGAGAGCAACAGCCACCGGTGCCAGAAATGGCAATTCTCTCAAGACAGGAAAACACCTTCACAAATATCTGCCAGTTATCTGAACAGTCACCAACAATGCCAGCCTCTGAACCGCTGCTAATCATGCTGACATTTTCTATGCAAAGCAACTTTGAGTTCTCTAATTTATTTGAGCTGCCTGACCAGCTTCACCTGCAGCTCGTGGTTTAAGCAAATGAGAAGGGAAGACAGAGGTTTTCAGCTATAACCGCAATCTGAAGTTCAAAGCTCAGCTGAAAACTATTCTTACCTCTACACCATTTAACTTCTATGGAAAAGACTTTGACACAACAACCATATTTACAACGGAAATGATCTAAGCAACGACCTGAACAAGGAAAAACACCCCAGGAGAGGGTCTTGCCCATGCAGCCACGTGGAAGATTTCCTTCCTGCTCATCTCTCAGTGGCTTTCTGCAAGGCTGACGTTACATACAAGCATGCAGGGAGAGGTTTGGCACAGTGGTGCTGTTTCAGTTTGCTCAAAGACAACACAGGTTTCTCCATCCCATGGCGCAGAAGGGGAACAGCATGTAGGTAAGGAGGCTGAAGGCCCAGAGCCCAGCTTTCCGACACCCCGCAGTGATCTGCGCAAGTTACAACCCATGGATGGCAAGCAGAATTCCCTGCTGGCACATCCCTGGAAGCACCTCACTCGGCTCCATCCTGGGGCTTTCCCTTGAGAGCCATCCCTCCAGATGCCAGATAAAGGCAGTGACAAAGTGCTGACAACGCCTGTGCTGCTGCTGCCAGTCCCCTGCCCTCCCTCTGCCCCAGACTCCAGAGCTGGCTCCAGCCCCAGGCTCTGCACTTGGAGCTTTGCAAGGATACAGAGCCCTGAATTCTGTGTTTCTCGTGCAGGTCAGAGGCACTGCTTGCAATCTGGAGATAGATGGGGAAATAGAATCCAAAGGGAACTTGCTCATCTTTGATATGAAAATATGAGTTCAACACATTCCCCATAGAAATTGTAAGAACAACAGAAAACAAATGCAAAAGAAAACCAACCTCATCTGCTAGTGAGGACTGCTACAAATACAACCACAAAACAAAACGGATAAATCAGCCTTTTGGAATGCGTGTTAGTGTGCCTAAATGGACTGAAGGTGAATCTTGTTAGTTTGGGGTGGAAATGGGTTTAACTCCAGTTTTACATCTAAAAGCATCCAAGGGGGGGAGGTGGAGAGCAGTGCCAGGGAGCTGCTGTGCCCGGTGGACAAAGGACCCCGCATCCACCAGTACAACAAAGCCACGACCCGGTGGTCTGCATGCTACTATTCCTCCCACATGAACTCATTTCATTTCAAGATTTCATTCCCAGAGTCTTTCATCTCATGAAAGGCCTCCACGCTGTTTAGTTGAAAGCTGAGAGATCCACTGCTAACCACGTTCCACAAGCCTGGGCTTTACATTCAAGTCCCCAGCTCCTAGAGGCACACGAAAACCAGCGTCTGGATGGCAAAGAGAGCAGGAAACCTGGCTTCCCAAGAGCTAGGCACGGAGACACAAACACTGCTTCCCAGGAGTACTGGTAAATAGATATCTATATTTATGCATTTTTATCTTTTTCTTATGTGTGTCAACATTCCTGCCCAATTCATATTTGCAGTATTGACCAGCAAAGACAAGAGTTTTGTGGGATGGCAATGCCAGAGCACCAAGGAGCTGCAGAGGAGACAGTGCCACACGCAAATCCAGTGCCCCAAACCATCCCCTGCTCTTCAGCAGCACAAAAACTTCACCCGTGCAGAGCAAAAAGTTCCTTCCCAAAGAAACAAGGAGCCTGAGCACGGATGCACCCCTCCTTGCTTGAGGCATTTCAGTTGGGCAGTGACGTTTAGCAACCAACCACGGTGATGAGCCTTCGCGGTGTGCCTCCAAAGGCAGTGGAGAGAAATAAGAACTCTCCAGAGGGAAATTTGGGATTGGGATGACTAAAGGATCATGCTGATCACTAGCTTTAGATACAGTATAGAAAACTTGCGAGCAGCGAGGCTGTCAAGGAAATGCTGGATAACGAGGGCAGGATATGCCTACCTCTGCTTTTAAACGAGATCTGGATGATGGGGCCCCTTCTAAAATTACTCAGGGTGGAAAGGCTGAATTTAGCACCCATCTATTACCTTATCACGAGGATACAACCTCGTGCTTCCTGCCACTGGGAATACGCAGAACTCTACTTCTTATCATCACATCAGAATTAGTGTCTTCTTCCTATTTTCTCTTACTTAGAAAAAAATGCCCTCCTTGATAAATAGCCAGCTGAATTTATGTCTTACCAAACTAAATTTAAATGCAAGAAACAGGAAGCTTTTACTTGGAAACTGGAATTCCAAGCACTCAGTGGCAAACAATGAGCTGGGGAGATAAAGATGCAATGGAACTGGTGGGGGACAGACCTGACATGCTTCCTGCCCATGCTGCCTCAAGAGCATGTGTCCCACCGTGATAGGAGCAGCCACACTGCCCGCTTTTATTTTGGTAATTGTATTTGTTCCTGTGAAAACCCCTATAAAAACAAGTCGGAAGAGCAGACAATAGTCAGCCCGCCATCTCTTATAGCCAGATCTTTTACTTAACGCTTTAGCACAAGATGCAATCAGCGGATCTTTGTCCATTTATACAATTCTCCCTGCTGCACCAAGGATTGTATTACACTCTCAAGCATGTGCACCAGCCAGATCCCAGCATCAAGCCTTCCCCATCACTTCAGGAGATTGATCTGATACTTGAAAGCACATTTGCTATTATCTACTACAGCCCTTTGGAAATGACATTACACAGATACGGGGGGCAGGCAAATATTGCTGCTCTTTTATTATTCCTGCCATTCGCTCGCTTGTAATATCTGAAAAGTTCCCAGGTCAATGGGATTACGTTATCTGCCTCCCCGGGCTTTATCTCCTCCCCGCACCCCACAGGTATCCATGTCAAAACGGGACTCTCCGGCGGGGGGTTTCTTTGCCTCGGGTCAGCCTCAGGTCAAGCTTTTCACCGCTTGCTAATGCAAAGCTTCCCCCCGGCCCTCAAACCCCCTGAGCCCCAAAGCTGGGGGGCCAGGCAGCACCCACCCCACAGCCCGAGCGGGTTGGTGGCTTTCACCAAACAGAGCCACTTGGCTGAGGTTGTACCCTCACAGTAAACCTGAAGGATGGGAGCTTTTTAACTAGTTAGGAGCAACTCAGACTATATTTTTGCCTAGCGGAGTGAAGATCAATTTTTATTTAGATTGATTTTAAGATTTACATGAGAGAAATGGAGAAAATTGGATCAAATATATACTAAAGCAAATTGTTGACTCCCATGAAAGCCAGTAAAACCAAAACAGATTTCAGAGATCTCATCTACCAGCACCTGAGGTTTGCTTTATTTCATTGTTTCATATACGTTTACGGAGCAGAAATTTGCTCAACTCTCTTCCAGTTTTCTTCCTCTGAAACAATAAGCCTCCCCACAGAATATTCTGTACTTGCATACTATCACCAGGATGGCATATGGCAAACTAGCAGCAGGCAGTTTATCTTCATCCTCTTTGCAAGCTAAAATTAGCACCACGCTTTTGCAAGGCTATACGATGCATTCAGAGCAGCACGATACACCTAATACAGCTTCAGCTCTGTCCCTGCCCAATCTCCAGTGGTCAAGTAAATTGATTATTCATTTTAATTGAATATTAATACGGGTAATAGCGAGTTTGCATTTATCAGCTTGCGAGGTGCTTTTAAGCTGAACACTGCCATTCCACCCACACTGACCGCAACAGTAAATAGAATTGATGTATTAGTAACATATAGAATTTCTATTAATTTGTATGAGGCTATTCTAATTTGTATTAAAGCATTATATATGGAAAGCTGTGCTGAAAAATTGCCTATCTGTGCCTCCTATGTTTTTCAGTGATAGGATATAATGGATCTTACTGAAGAGATGTACACCCCTGTCACGAGCAACAAGCTCTGCCTGCTCCAGCCTGCATTCCTGCAGATCAGTGCGGTTTGCTTTCTTGGGATTAAATTCAACCAAGTCACCCACTTTGCATCTCCTGACGACATGGCTACGTTGCCTGGTACACTCCCCTCTCTGCTGCTCAGCCTGGCACATTATAGCCACCTCAGGGGTTTTCTGACAGATGAAATCCACGGCCAGATTCCAACACCAGCACCATTCACTAATTTGTATCTTGTAGCCGTAATGCCAAGAAACTTAGCACGACGCTTTTTCAAAAGGAAATACGAAAAGTCTTGGAAAAGCCACTGAACTTCACAAGGCAGGTTATTTTACCACCTTTCTTGCCAGGTTCACAGAATAAAGACGTATAATAGTGGGAGGAAGTCACACTCAAGCACGTACGTGAACAAACATACACAAACTATAAATATTTATACACTGACATTCAAGGACTTCGTGACTTGAGCTGCTTACCGACTGACAAAACAATCCCCTACTTTACCTACAGCCTCTTACAGCAACGCAGCACGAGACCAGCTCTGTCTGAGAGTTACGATGAAATCACGTCATTATGATTCTGGTTTTTACACAGCTGGTCCCACGTGGAATTTGCACGGGTTATTCCAGACAAATACAGAAAAAAAGGAGGAGGGCAGAACTCTGCACCAAAACCCTCCCCTGGGGCACACTCAGTGCCATAGCCAGGGAGTGGGAGGGAGTCAGTGAGAGATGCTTTACTGATTGGGGATCGGAGGAGGAGTACGGTATGGACATAGTGCTGCAATCCCACTGTGAATCTTCTTTTCCACTCCCTGCACTGATGTTCCAGTGCTCTAAAAGGAGCTTACACAAAGTTTTAAACCACGACACTTTCCTTGAAGCGCTTCAGCTAATATTGACCGTGTTAATCCTTTCCCTTAATGAAGGCTGTCAACACAGATGGACGTGGGCTGCAGCCCAGGACACTGGGCAGGAGCATGGTGCTGGCTTTTCTCTGCTCTAAGAGCTCTCAGCAAAGCAAGGGCAGCAACAGAAGCTTCTCCACCCTACAAGCCTGGGTCTATGACCTCCACCTGCTGCTGAGGCAGAGCTAAGTCATACCTCCTTCCCAGCTCCATCGGGACACTACCGACTCTGGAATATTTTTAGCCTGCATCCATGTGACGCTAATTGCTCTTCGAGAGCTGGGCAAAGAGTTCAGAACCAGCCAGGCTACGTCCATCACCTGCAGCTCTTCCTGAAGACACAGCCAGTGTCTCCTAGCTGGTCTTTACATGCTGCTCTACAAAGGTACCTGGGACAAGTAGAGCTACCAGGGCCACCTCCCTCCCGTGGCACAGCCACACAAAAAATGAACAACCATGGACTACACAGTAACCAAAAAGGCCACCCCTACTACATTTGTAGTACATATAGTAGTACATACTACTGTACATTGCTTGTACGATATTTCTTCTTCTTTCCAACCCCTCCACGCTATGCTCGGGCAAAGAGCAGCCACAAAAAATTGCCTGCAAATTCCACGGGAGGTTTTCGGTGCTCACATCTCATTCATGAATTGAAAAAAAAAAGAAAAAAAGAAAAAAAAAAGCCCACGTGCATCGATGTGCTTAGAAGAAATGATGTCAGCATCTTGCAGCGTTGATCCTATTAATTAATCCCTTAAAGAATGCCCCCTCGCCCACAAACATATAATGTAATGCCAGCTTAATCTCACAAAAAAAAGAAAAAAAGAAAAAAAGAAAAAATACACTGCAATAAGATTACTACTCTGACTCTGCTAACTGTTACAGCCCTGCTTAATCCTGTGTTTCTGCGCTCTAACAAGCTCCTGCGACACTGTATGGAGTTTATCAAAGCAGTTTCTGATACAAAAGGACTTATGTTTTAAATGACATAATTCCACAGTCTTTTGTGCTCTCTCCGCGATATGTTTATCCAATGACTTTCATCCCCAAAGAGCTCAGGGCCTATCGCCTGCTTCTGCTGAAGGCTTCGTTTCAGGCTCCATGCTCGAGCCGGGTTAGAAATGAAGTAGCAAAAATAGCATTGCTGAGGGGTGTTAGGCTGGTGAGACCTGCGGGGCTGGGGCTGCTCCCTTCTGCCCCATCTGGAGCTGGACGCCTCCTGCCCACGTCCAGACAGCAATCTGCATGGGACCGTTCCCAGCTATGGACACACCGAGTTTCCCACGGAAGGCGAGAAGAACGCTCTGCTCCCTCCCTGTAATTATCAAATCATCCCGAAAATGAGGAAGAATTGAGAATCCTCCTTATAGCACGTCGTAAAACAGAGAGGGCTCGCGCTTGCATGATGTTGTTGGAGCCGCCTGCCAACAAAACTTTACGAAGAGCACAGGAATTCATGTTTACTGAGATGTTAGAGTCGTAAAAGGGGGGAACTGTATTTTGTTTTCCCACAGCCTAAATGAAGGTGAACCGAGTAAATTTGGCAATGAGCACGGAGTCACATGCCATTTCCCACAGCAGCGTGGTATTTTCCTCTGGGAATAAAACATTTTCCTTAAACTACTGTTTATAACTCTTATCAGTTCAACAGCAATAGAGCCATCAAGTCCAATATCTTGTGGAAAAAAGTCAAGGTCAACAAGTACTTGCATTTTCGTTTATCTTTAGCTGCAATTGCTACTGACATTCAATTGGGTAATAAACATGAGGACTGTCAAATGCTCTCAGCAAACAGGTGATCCAAAAGCTATCACAGGGAAAGAGGCTACTGCCAGGTAATCAAACAATCCTGTTGCAACAATTATGATTGGAGTGTATTCATTTACAGAAGCAATCGCCTGTCAAATTTGAATGAATATTGTCAAAGCTTTCCCACCACCAGAGTAGGAAGGGCGAGGAAACGCAAACTGCAGCGACTTTCTAGTTCTTATCAATGGAGGCATGCGAGCATTAGTGAGACCCATCCAAAAATGAGTCAATTAAAAAAAAAAAAATCCAGTAATTATCTTATTTCCTGGATTGAATGTTATAATAAAATATATTTTCACATAAAATCTGGAGCTGATGGCTCCAAGCAGATGGATCTCATGTCAGGCTCTTGCAGCAGCAATTGCACTGCAGGACAAGCTCTGGCTTCACCCACGATTCATCCGTTTAAAGGCTTCTCTTCCAACCTTAGTCATCTTTTTTTTCCCCCTCTCGCAGCACTTCACGAGAAAGGTACGAAAACGCTTTACACCAAGCAGCCAAATGCCGCACCCTGTTGCATCACTAATCCAGAAACAATGCCTGTTTACAGGTTTGGAGTCACTGCAATAAATTGTTTCTCAAAAGCGGAGGCCATCTCAGGAACATGACTTGGCTTTTTTAACCTCTGATATAAGGAGGCCAATGACGCACAACAGAAGGTTGCTCTCTGCCTGCATCCGATGGCCAAAGACTCAGGTGATGCCAGCAAGACCTGGAGAGGCCAATGGGGATCGGGGCAGTGCCCTAACTATGGAAAGTCTGTGGTCTAAATGGGAAGCTTATTGGCTCCAACGAGACACTGCAACCTACAGGAGTGCACTCAGCATGCATAGGAAAAAAAAAAATAAGATCATATCCAAGTGACCTTCAAACTCAAGCGCTGCTAAGAAAGGGGTATCTTGGAAAACTAAAACCTATTTCTGCAACCAAAATCCCCTCGTCTGTCCCACTCAAGAAGGAAAACAAGATGCTAGGAAGCAGCTCAGGAAAAGATTTAGCAACGTGGCTTTTCCCTGCTATCTCACCAGAGGTTTAATATCCAAGGTCTCATGCTCAGGAACACACTTGCACCATGCAGTAACACTTCTGGGGCCTGTGCAAGCCGATGGCATGTTCAGGATCATATTCCTACATACATGTCTAGGTATGCAAAGACTTGTGCATGGCCACGCAGATGTCCAATGGAATAGGCATTTCTAATTGTATGTTGCTTGCCCCCAGAAAGGTAAAAAAAAGAAGAAAGACAAAAAAGAAGAAAGGCACGTGAATTTTTCTGCTCAATTACAGGTGGGCTGAGAAGTCAGGAATGCTTGTATTTCCACAGCCACTTGGAAGAGTAAAGTGAGCAGTTCCCTAAGCCATTCTCTCTGCCGAGGATGGCTTCAACCTCCTGTGCCCAGCTTTGTTCCCTGCCTGGCTGAAGCTTTCCCAAACAAAGACTCAAAATCACAGTGAGACGTTTGCCCTGATTGTGAGCTGCTTATTATCTCTGGGGGCTGACCTGAAAAACAAGTCGGTGCTTACGCGGAGATATTCAAGTTTCCCCTAAAAGGCAAATGGGAGGGAGGGAGGTTTGTACAAGGAAAAGAACTGGTTTGTGACTGCTATCCATGATTTAAGCAAAACAAACAGCATCACTAAGTATTCCAGTTAGTTTTGCCAAATCAGAAAGAGAAATGCCAGCTACTAACAGACGTTGGGAGTAAGTGTGAATGGTGAAATACACCCTGGCAGCAGCAATGGATGCTCAGACCACGCACGGCACATAGCACGTCAAGACAAGGGCTCTCTCACAGGCCTGCATGGAAGTGGAGCTCTGCCTGGCCACAGCACGGAGCTCAGCACCGCCAAAACACAGCCAACAGCTGAGTCGGGCTGACGAGACCAGAGAAACACACAGAAGGAAGGAAAAAACAGTTTCACGCCCTCCGGCTTTAGAGCAGAATGATAAATTGACATCGTGTTGTTATGAGCATAATCCTCAGCCACTCAATCACTGTTAAAAAATAAAACACGATTCCGAGGAGATAAAAATAATTAATGCAGGTGCTGCTGAAGGATGTGCACCTACACGAAGAGCCTCCAACCCAGAGCCACGGTTCAGGTTTCCTGCTTGCAATTACAAAGCCTGTGTTTGCGGATGCTTTCTTCTTTCTCTCCAATCTCACGTCTCACGCCAAGCAAAGAGGAACAGGTGCATGTGCTGGTCTAAAGCAAACCGAGCACTGGCCACTTGATGGAGAAGCAGGAAAGGCAAATGGGACTGCAGAGCCTCTGAGAGAACACCCACACGGACACCACTCCTTTCAAACAAGCCTATTACGCTTAATTTGGGCTTCACAATATCTGAACCCCCAGAAAAAGTGCAGGGAGCAGCCCCTGCTGACTAATGCTCTGTCTTTTCCAATCGAGGGTCACATCCAGCCCAACCGATCGCATGATAATGGCAGCAGAAAAGGTCAATCAAAGACAAGCCGGAGCTCCCACCGCCAGGCTGACCTTCGGAGCTTGTGACAAATTGCTATCAGTCAATGTCAACTAATGACGGCGGCTCTTTGGCTAATCAATTGTTCTAAAAATGATCAAGAAAACTACTCACAGGACAGCTCATTTTCACATCAATGCCTGTGAAGTATGAAAAGCTCATTTTTTGAGTTTTTAATAAGCTCATAAGTAAAGCAGTTACTTGGTAACAGGGGTCACCTTAGTGAAAAGACAGAACCTTTGTCTGCCTTTTACATATTCTTTTATTACCATATTATAGTAAAAATATGCCATGCCATTACTGTGCCAGAGGGCTACATAATAAAGAAGGCAATCCTTCATACATTTTTTGAGATAAATACTTCTGCGTTTTAGGGACCTCTGTTTGGATGTAAATAACTATCCACACACTGCCCCTGTATTTAAATGCAAAGCAATCACTGCTGACACACAGCACAGGTGACGTGCCCGCTTACTATTCACGCAAACTCCGTGTGACAAAGCTGGTAGCAAACAGCGCACTGCAAACCCAGCGAGCACCACCATGGGACGTTAGGTCCAGCAGCAGCCGGTTGGTCCCCAAAGCCCACACCTGATGGGACCACAACTTCACCTGGGCTGCTTCCAACAGAACTTAGGTTTGGTTGGAAAATCATGCTCGGGAACCTGCAAAGCACCACAAAAGCAAACTCATGTATTGAATAGCCCCGAAACAACAAATGCTGCTGCACGATGGTCTCAGGTTTGAGAAGCGCAGGTACAGCTCTGCTTTGCTTTCTTCCAGCCTGTACAGAAAGCATCCAGCCAAAGCACATCTCCAGGCATCGTGCTACGTG
Organism: Alectoris magna; assembly: GCA_030625065.1. NCBI lineage: Eukaryota > Metazoa > Chordata > Aves > Galliformes > Phasianidae > Alectoris > Alectoris magna. The sequence goes on from CM060562.1 coordinate 8,226,201, forward strand.
ACGTCTCTTGAGAAAAAGCCACGTGCATGCAAACAAATCATTTGAGTCACCCGGAACAACAGAGCACAGCTCCCTTCACCCCTCTCCATCCCTCCCCATGCAGATTCCTACCACTAGCACCTGTGCAACCCCAAATAACCAACCCCCAAACCAGCCCACCTCACCCAACCACGCGTCCTAACTACGATCCCCACCTCGCTATGGAGGTATTAAAACTTTAGTTTTCGTCAGCGAAACTGCAAAGTGGCAGCAGTTTTAGGTTACACCCTAAGCCCGAATTGCCACGGTAGTTTTTCAAATTAAAATATCTTGCACGGCCTCGGCCCCTTCTTGAGGCATCCATGGGCAAGAAATAAAGGAGGCAGGACGACACTTAAGCTCAGCCATAATTGGAAGTATGTGAAAAATGAAGTGTCGGTTCGGTCAATAAAGGGCAAAGGTGAAGGGGAACTGCAGCCCAAGTGCAGAGCGAAATGTGCTCATTAAGGCGCCCAATCCGAGGGCTGCTGCCCACCTACCCCATTAGTCACCAGCTGTCTGAGTGCTCCCAGGGCCTGTCCTGGTACTCTGATTAGTTTCCTTTACGCGCAAAGGCGAGCAGCACACAGACTGCCGCTGGAGCACAACACTGCCCTTCTCGCCCCGCACCCTGGAGAGCACCCAAATAAAAATGGGATTGCCTTCTGCCCATAGGTTGCCCCAACTCTTGCAAAAGGCCCCAAAACGTTGCAGCCACTGACAGGTTTTGATAAAGAAATATTGCTGCTCACACTTGAAAGAGCAACGATTACGGGAGGTTACAAAACGTTCTGAACCGAGGCTGAGGCTGGCACAAAAAAACTAGAAACGAGCCTCTTCCCAATACGCTCAAAGGAATAGGAAAGCAGCCCTCAAAACTTCTCTATAATATTATTATGCATTCCTGTGCTATAACTGTCCACTGCAATGACACAACACTGGCCTTTCGTATGAGACAGTGTCAACGTGCCATGCAATAATACAGCCTGCTGCTCGGCGGCACGAGACCACCAAGCGTCTCCCCTGCAGCTAAGCAGGGACTTACACAACAGCTTGGAGCAGCTGGGAGTCATTGCTATCGCTAAGTAAATAAATTTATGCATTAAAAAAGACTTTAAAGTGTTTACAGGAAAGGGAGCCTCTCCTGTTTGCAAAGGTTTTGTTCCATGTACTTTGTACGTGGACATAAAAATACACTCAGTGGGGATTTAAAGCAGCGATACATCAAGATGAGAAGAAAACCTTCCAGAAAGCCCCAAAATAGACTTTCGTATAGTCTGGATTAAGGATCAAGGGAGAAAATCATCACTGAGGGCCCTGACCTTTGTTGTCCATGTGCCCCATGTCCTTGGGACACCTGGAGCCCGATTCACATTGAGCAGCACTCTAAGGCTAAATCCATACTTGTCTTATGCAAGGTGAATGTATGGGCATAGGGATGTGCCTCAACAAACAAGAACAAACTCCCCCCGAATCTCAGCTCCAGAGTGCTGAGAGCAAACCAAGAGCAAAGTGAGGCTCAGGAAGACCACTGCTACCCTTCCCCACATCCCTTTGCCTCAAAAAAAAAAAAAGACAGAGGACCTTACCCAAGGGGGGAAGTGGCCAGAAGGCAGGCCTGGTACCAGGTGCCCACTGGGCAGGGTCTGCTTTCTGTAACTTCCTTCTAGAACTGGACCTGAGAGCTCTAGCTAGCCAGTTCCCCCTTGTTCACCATTTCCTAAAGTTTCAACACAAGCCTTCCTCACCAAATGCCTCTTATCAGGAGCTGGCAGCAAACCCAGCCTCAGCAAAACTTACTGCACAATTTGGGTAAGAGTTTCCATGATGGCTAACACACGCTGACATCCTACCCAAAAGGCACTCCTGTCCAAGACCACAACACACACCTTGCTGGGAGCAGGTGGTGATGACGGCAACAAGGCACCAGCTAGGGCTGACAGCAGATTAATTAAATGCCACATTTAGAAGAAGACAAAGCCTGAAAGTCTTTAAAAGTACACAAGGAACCGAGGAGCTCCATTTCCCAAGTGCCGCAGTGGCTCAGGAACACACCAACGTTTGGTACACGCGTGAACACGCGCACGCCCAGCTAACAAAAGAGCAGCCCTACCCAAGCACAAAACTCCCTCTGAACAACCACAACGCTTGCTATTGCAGCAACCTTCCCCCCTTAAAAAAAAACGCAGGGATTTAAAGTCCATTCCAAAAGTAAGACGCTCTAATGAACACGTTGACACCGCTTCAGCTGTGGCATTGTGCACAGCACCACCAGGATATATACGTGCGCGTACTTGAAAGAAAAAAGGCCCCTTGGATTTATGTTGCATATCATTTTCCAGTAAAAGTCAGAGGTCAGAAGGTTACCAGTTTCTGCCTCAGCTCTGCAGCAGTTTACTATTCCAGGCCCCATTTTTACTAGGCTATGCTTGCGATGAAGTCAGCAACTTTTCTTTAAACAATAAAGTGTCTCAAATACTTAAGATTCTATAAAGAGATGCTATTCGCAACGTAAGTTACGTCCGCACGTACAAGAATTAGAATATACTGGTTTAGTTTAAAAACTAATCTTGTTAAACTCAGACTTTGCCATGCTAATCAGTACTGTTCAACCTCTTTTTTTTTTTTTTTGGAAACACAATTCCTTTGTTGTCTAACAGCACTTGAATGAAACATGATCATAAACCAGATTTAAAAGTATATACCTATTGCGAGCTCAGAGTCAGCTCCAATAAAGTGTTCCCTTTTATATTCAGATTAAGGATCCTTTTTAAATTTTAATTGCGTTAAATTAGCGCTAAATCCACTGCAGTTGGTCTCTTCAGGAAAACTATGAAGCATTTAAGTAGGAAAAAACAAAACAAAAC